>JAVQJF010040143.1:0-25761 GCA_036023855.1 Gadopsis marmoratus | reverse complement strand
CCCCCGGCCCCCCCCCCCCCCGCCCCCCCCCCCCCCCCCCCCCCCCCCCCCCCCCCACCCCCCCCCCCCCCCCCGCGCGCGGGCCGGGTGTAGTTTGTCTTGCCAGGGAGCAGAGTTTGCCCCCCCCCAGAGTTACAGCACCCAAAATGTATTGCAGAGCCGCACGCGCGCAGGTCGCCTGCGCTGAAACAAGAGTCTCCTGTCGAACTTCGCGTCCTCGGCGCGGCCCGCGGACCGCAGCTGGACTCGCGTCGTTCCAGCCCGAATAGTTTGAGGCGACGGCGGGAGGCCGCGGGTCCGTCACGCCACGCTGACACCGTCGGGGTCACCTGAACGCAAGACGGGTCACGTTATACGCAGGATAATTAGCCTAACGAACTTTTACCGTGTTTTCTTGATGATTTAATACACAAACAAAAATATGTAATTCGGTTAATGGCAAAAAAAAAAAATGCTTCACATGGTGAACTTGTGGAGCGTGGTTCTTATCTCCTCCCCGCCGGTAACCAAATCTTTACGTTCAACTCCGCGGTCAAATATTTACGCACAGGCCAACGGGGTTAACGGGGTCTGTAAATACACCCGCATTTTTGTAGAATGATGCATTGTTGTTTGCTGATTCTACTAATTTAAGTATTTGAGATACGTCTGACACCATTTTCACATTGTCTCCCCTCATGGCAGATCTAGTCTATATATATATATATGTATATATATATTATATAATTGAGGTGCAGACTGTTGGTGTGGGAGAATCTTTGATTTTGTGTATGAAATGTTTATATTTATTGTATCAAGTATGGGATGGAGTGAGCATCTTTTGTCAGCAGCTCTCAGCAGTGGAAGCAGTTGGGAACTCTTACTTACATGTAGGTGCCTTCAATATTCGGTGTGTCAGTAGAGCTATAAATTAATTTGGAAAGGAGAACCGGTGCAAACCCTGTGTTTTGAAGTGAGGAGGAGGGGCGATCCTGTTGTTTACTTTTGCTGCAGCGATTATACCTTTAAGCTGTTCTGATACACAGGAATCTTGTGGGGTTGTTTTTAGGTGTTGACACGTCTGGACTTCACAGTGGTGAGAAAAAGGACTGCAGCACTTCACTCCATTACCCAACTTTGAGGTTTTTCAAATAATGATAATGCACAGATAAATAGAAAATGATCTGCCCGTGTTCTGAGACTTTAAAAGATCTTCAGCGTGTCAGGACTTTTAGTTCAAAGCACGTGCCCTCTGAGTGCACATGTCGGCAGTGTGGCCATGATCATGCATGTGTGGTAGGAATGTCACTACCCTTTTAACAGTTAAATAACACAAATTGGCTCATCGTGATTTTGGTATGTTTGAGATGCAGCTGATTTCTCTCTCTATCCCATTATAGGCAACACCAAGCCCACTGTCACCCCCGCTGACCCCCACGTTGTCGTCAAGCTCAACACACCCTTTGAGCTGCGTTGCCAGGGTGTGAAGCAGATTCAGTGGCAGCGGGAGGACCGGCTGAAGGTGCGAGGGGAGAGAAAGGTTGATGGGATGTCCACGCTGCACATCCCCAGAGCCCAGCCTGTTCACATGGGCCGCTACATCTGCCTGGAGGAGAGCTCCCAGGAGAAAGCCTCCATTTACGTCTATGTGCAAGGTAGCTGGATGTAACTGTCATGGTTTGGATGTTTTTAGAAGCTTGCGTTGGTGCGCGAGAGAGAGAGAGAGAGAGAGAGAGAGAAAGAGAACTGAAATCTAGAGCAAGTAGAAACAGACTGCAAGGTAGACCGGAGGAAATGTTTTGGCGTTTCTCACTGCACTGACAGGAAGCAGTGTGTGTGGGTGAGTTTGCAGAAAAAGGTCTTTGCCCTGGACAGGTACAGTAGATAGTGTAGCTATTTACTAAGTGCATGACTGTGTTTTACTGTATTTCCTCCTCTATGTTAGTTCACATCCCTTTGGCCAGCTGCCATCCCTGCAGGCGTGTATCATGTGCTGATCATTCGCTGCACAATCCACACATCTACCTCTCATGCAACAAGCAGGAACTCCTTTTGAGATGAGATGCTCAGATGTAGTGTTTTTAAAAAACAGATTTATTCTGCAGATGAACTCTTTGCCTCTGTAGGGTAGATATCTCTGATGAGATAACAAAAGCTGGAAGATATCTCTGATGAGATAACAAAAGCTGGATAACACAGCTATGCATATATGCACATCAGTTTGGCAGCTCAGCCTTTGTGCCTGTTAAGTCTACAAATTTGGAGAGAAAGAAAATCAATGGAATAAGTAGTTTAAAGCTGTTATGCTAGTTCTAGTTGATTTGGCAACACCCGTGGTTACCGTAGTAACAGCAAGTGCAGTTTAATACTACAGGTCCCAGAATCCTGGGGGCAGCAAACATGTCAGAAATACAACAGAAGAGCAACAGGTGTATCTGTCTGTTTTAAACAAGCCCGCGTTGTCGTGATCCGCTGTCAGAAACCACCATTGTTTTGTTCTGTAGATGTTGATGAATGCGCTAAGCATGGCGACAGATACGTTGCATTTCTTGTGACTGCTTCATAATAAAAGCCGCCCTTTACCTGGCCGGTCACATTTGCTTTTAATGTGAAGCAGCAGCTGTTCTGTTTGTATTAGCAGTCACTTCATACAGCTCTGACAGTGTAAAGAGAGTGAACCTGCTGAGGTGGAAATGTTGGCGTAGTGATGAAAACAAAATGCAAACAGACTCATGACAGACTGCTCGTAAATGATGACAACACATGAAGTGTGTGACTTAAATGTGCCTTGTGCAGCACTCTTAAACAAACAAAAGTTATGTTTACATTCACTGTTACTCACTAAAAGACATTGTGTGTATCCTTGTGTGTATCCTTGTACATCCATGTTTACTAGCTGGCAGTCTTCTTCATCAGTGTCTTTGTTGGTGCATTGCTGCGCATCTTGGCATGTAACTGCCACCTGTGGGTCAGTGGAATAGTGTTATACCATTGGCAGGGCTGTGTATTGCGTCACTTGCATTGACAAACAAAATGGGGACACGCTCATAGAAAAATAGCTTTATAGCACTACTACAAGTACAAAAAAATCCACAGGGAACCTTTAAAAGTCTGCTGGAGCTTCTGCTCCACTGGGTAGATGACAAATGGCTGCAGATCTGTGTGGAGCGATGAAGAGCCTGCAACACATGAATCAAAGTTAAATCCCACATTTCTGTCACATTTTCTATATTGTTTTCCACCTTTTGAAGTATAACTGGCACTCTTTTAATTAATCATATTTCATTCATTAGTAATCATTGACCTGTATGGGACTGGAAGTTTGGCACCACCAGCTGTTTATCTTCATAAACACATTCTTACTACGTTCATCAATTTTCGTTTTCTTTTGCAGATTTTCTATAAATTCAGTTAAAAAGCATGCTACATTTGGATGGAAACCTGACTAATGAGATCAAGTGACACTGGATTACAGGCTTGCATTGTTTTCTGTGAGTGTGAAGGCAATTTGACCCCACAACTAAAAATTAAAACTAATCTATAGAATGGTAATCAATGTAAATAGTTAAATAGCTTTTGCAAAACATATGATGACCATAAATAGTATCCAAAAGGGTTGTGAATCCATGAAAATCTTAAGGGTGTAAAGAAAAGAGAGTCGGTGAAAAAGTATACTGTCGTCATTATCCGTTTCATTTAACAGGCGATGGAGCAGACCAGCAAGCCAAACACACAGGGCTCAACAAACTGTCAGTAATGATGAAGCAAGCAATTCATACTCAAAACAAAGAATAAAATAGTTCTGGGGAAAATAGTGTTAAACAGTATAGCAAACAAACACATGCTTCAACAACAAGTATGTAGCCCTGCTTACAGCTCTGACACCACCTTTGACGTGTGATTGCATTTATTTATTTATTTGGGCAGATCCTGACAATCCTTTCAGAAAATCAATGGTGTCCAACATTCTCACTCGTGAGGGAGACAATGCTTCCATCCCCTGCCTGGCAACGGATCCAAGTCTGGACAACCTGCGCCTGGAAACATGTTCCGGTAGAGCTCTGGCCTCTGGTCTCCAGTTTTCTGCGAGCCTCGAGCAAGGCATCTTCATCAAGAACACTCAGAATGCCTACGAAGGTTGCTACGTGTGCGCAGGAGAACTCAAGGAACAGTATGTCCGATCACTTGACTACTCCCTGACAGTAAAACCAGGTAAAGTGGTGGAAATGCACGCGTGTTCGTGCATGTGCATTGTTGCTTCAGAAAGCCCCCTGACACACACAGGTTGAAAGTTCAGTCACATTTGTTTTTTTTTCCTTTCAGTCCCCATTGCTCCTCCTGTGATTGAGATGCAGGCACCCAAAAGACTGATTCTTACCTGGGATGAGAATGTCTCCCTCACCTGCAACACCACTAATGTCAATGGAGAAATCCATCTAAAGTGGGTCACCCCACCTGGCTCGGTGAGACCCTGTTCTTTGCTGTGTGCTGATCTGTACACATTGATTATTTATTGTTGTCATGTAAAGTTTCAAAGGTCTTTGGTCAGTTCAAACAGATATTTGAGTTAAAAGTTAGGAAGAGTCAACCACTCTGCGCTATTCTCTGAATCCACTGTAGAAACTAGTTTATAAATCATCTTTCATGGGCATTTAGGGAATGCTATGACCCCTATTGCTATTATACCTGCCAGCTGCATTGACTATTGTCTGAAAACTGGTCCCGATTAAGCCACAACTGAGCCTCTTCAAGTGTCCGGAACACGAAAACAAACCTGCATGATAATCATGAAAAGGTGACATTCTAATACACAAAAACAAAAAAAAACAAATTGAATATTTTATTATTTCAAATTTAGATTCACCTGTTTCCAAAAGTTGGTCTCTTTTTACTGCCTGGCATCAGTGGTTGTCTGTTCTTATGAACGGGACTGAAAGGGGTCAAAGTTCATGCTGTCTGAGCTTCAGGATCTTGGCTGTGTGTGTGTACGATGTGGACTACCATGTGCCTGTGTGTGAGGGACTGTGTGTGTGTGTGTGTGTGTGTGCGTGTGTGTGTGCGTGTGTGCGTGCATACTAACTCGCATGCAGGATTGTGTGTCTGTGTCAGTATTCGTATGCTTGGCGAGGATAGATATACAGACGGGGTTAATCTCTAGAGATCTCTGGGCGTTGACAGGGTGCCATCTGGTATCCACAGCAACCACCAAAGGTTGACAGTGCTTCACGCATCCTGACGGAGCACTTCACCCACGTTCGGAGCGCCACCTTACACATCGAGGCGGTCAGACCTCAAGACGCTGGGAGGTACCAATGTGAAGCTGCGAATGAAAAAGGGGTCAGCTCGCAGTCAGTGTATCTTGATATTTATGGTGAGTACATGAAGCGATTTGCTGTTAGTTAAACGCTGCAGTTGGTACCCTAACTTTCTTTTGAAGGTGCAAACAAAAATAATGAAATATGTGGAAATGTACTTGCCAATGGCAATGAGAAATCTGTAACCTGTCAATCAATAATTCTTGTGTTGAATTTCTTGATATTTCATTTATCTCCTCACAAATTTACTGACAGCAGCTTACACAATTTGCATAAAAACTGAATGTCAACGTTAGTGTGACATTTTAGTATTTGCATCTTGCCAAGAGTTATTTGAGAACATTGATACCACTCTCATGTCTGCAGGGAAATAAGAAGCTACCGCCAGCAGTTGTTAGCTTATCTTAGCATAACGATTGGGAACAGGGAAACAGATAGCTTGGCTCTTTGGAAAAGTAGCAATATCTGCCTACCAGAACATCTAAAGCGCTCTTTGGACTCTGAAATCTTCATTTGCCTGTGTTGGTTCACTCTGTGACTTGCTTGTAAGTCTCTGGACCAACACCATGTCAATTATTTTGACTCCAACAAATATAGACTCAAATTTACTTCCGCAAACCCTGTAACCACATCTCATTTCCTAATTTCTCAGAAAAAGGATTCATCAGCTTAACACCTGCAAACAGCAGAACCATCCAGGTCCGTGCAGGTGAGAGTTTGCCTCTAAATGTTGACATGGAGGCTTACCCAAAGCCGCACACCTTCTCCTGGAGCTTCATGGGCCACGAGCTGAGGAACACAACCGACCATGTCATCACCACACACAGCCATGAATACAGGTGAGACAACACGCAAACACACACTTGCTTTAAGTGCCCAAGTTTTACCACATAGGTGAAAATATCAATTACCCTCATTCAGTGGAATTTAACACCTTTGGATTGGCTGCAGGTCAGTGGAGGTTCGGGTAACAGCTGCATTTGTCACAGCTCCCTGAGACATAGAACTGCAATTCTAAAAAAACGCCCCAGGGTTTTAAGTGAAACGAGAACTGACAGAATATAAATGGCTTTCACAGGAAAAGAAACCATGAATCTTCTTCAGTGTAGTGCTGCAGATATAAATATTACCTAATATTATCCAAGCCTGCATGTTCAGCATAATGTGTTTTAGGTCACGCTTCATGGTGTTACAAACATTTCTTTTAATATGGGAAGAAAAGGACATGACCTTTAAGCAAATGGTACGTGAGAACACTTTTTTATTTTACTATGTTGAAATTCAATAAGTCCATATCAACTGTGGGGAAAAGAGCTTTCTGAAGTAGCCTTGTCAATGATTGGATACTGCAAAGATGTTTTTCTTTTAATGATTTGCATGTGCATACTCTCAATGAACAGATGTGCAGAACAGAGCAGAAGACAAGAAAAAGGCAGGTTGTAATGTAAATTGCAAATAATCTTTCTCAGGCAGCATTTACATGAATGAAGGACAGGGTATCCGCCGGGTCTTAAAATTTAATAAATGGTATTAAATCAGTAAATTAGTAAAAATTCAGACCCTTGATAAGTATTAAAACGTCTTACTAGGCATTTTATGAGGTATTATTTTTTGGAACATAGATTCAGACAGACTTGTCTAGGCCTATATGGTTTAATATAATTTATGGCCAATGTTGTTTTTCTTAGGCCAAATGGAAATGTTTGTTAATTAAAATGTTTTGTTAATGTGAGAGAGCGAGAGAGTGTGTGAGTATGTGACTATTATTACTTTTAATAAACCTTGTCTCTGGGTTAGTCACTACTTTATTCTATTAAGTTGTAATGTCAAACTAAAACTGTTTTGCAGTCTCAAAGTAAATATACTCGTATAGTATATAAATGGGAGGTGTGTTGCTGATAACCAGTTGCAACTTGTGGCATCGCAGTCTTAAAATATGTTGAAAAGGTCTTAAAATGTCTGGAATTTAACTTCAGGATTCCTGAATATACCCTGGAAGGAGAATCATTTGCTCTCTTCTGTTCACGTACAATTAAAGCATTATTGTTAGTTGGTTTATTTCAAAATGTATGTGTGCATTCATGCAAAGAAATGTAATTTCTTCATGTTTAGGTACAGCAGTGAGCTGAGACTGGTGCGACTGAAAATGTCAGAAAGCGGAGTTTACACCTTTCAAGCCTCCAACGGCGACGCATCAGTAAACCACACATTCTCCATCTTTGTAATCAGTAAGTTGTGTCGTAGGTATTTGTTTTTAAAGGTTGTTTGTTGCCTTAAGCCGCATAATGAATTTCACTGCTCCACATTGCATTCATCTTCAGAAGCTGACATGTGGGAAGAGATTTCATCGACCTTTTTATTTGATTGAAATTCCCCACCTCACCTCACACTATCATTCATACCTCGCTAAGGTTCAACAAACTCTCTCCTGCTTTTCATTTATCTTTTGCCTGACATATTCTACATCACATTCACTTGTGTTAAAACTAGGTAAACCTGAGATTGTATCGCATGAGGGCCCAGTGGATGGACAGGTACGCTGTGTGGCAGAGGGCTTCCCTGCCCCACGGATCAGCTGGTACTACTGTGAGCAGCCCTATGCCAGGTGAGATTATTAAAGGCCCGGAAAAGCTTTTTAATTAATCAGCTTCTTACTACCAGTGACGGGGTGCTACATGGCCATGGCATTTTTCTGTTTTTGTTTGCACTTGTGTCACTGGTTTGCAGTTGGTTGGCTATGTTGGGAAATGTGATACGCACCCTCACCGTCCTGAAGGGTTTTTAAGTGTCACACTTTTAATAAAAACTTATTCTTTCCAAACTTTAACGCTGATTGTTGATGCTTGAGATTTGAAAACAAGATTTCACAGGATTAAGATATAACCTTAGAGTGAGACAAGCATTAGATACGGCCCTGTTGCAGTCACAAACCTTATCCACATTTAGGCGTATTCATTGGTAAAGGTTTCCCTTCATTTATGCTTCAGTTTAAAAGAAAAAATTCTGATCAAAGGCAGAATATGCTGGTATTGTGTAATAAGTGCACTGAACTTTAGAACTAGAGCCTAAAGTAATTACAGGGATTGGAAACTGATATTAGGCAGGTCATCAGTCTTACAAACTGAATAAACTAAGCAAAAACTGCCAAACCAAAACCAATAAGCAGCTCTGTCATGGGTTATCTAACAAACAAAATCTAAAACAATCCAATTATTAGATTTATGTTTGCTAACAAATGTCATGACTTTTACAATGGCAATGAGGCATGCATGTCAGGGTGTGGACACAAGGTGTATTTTCAGTAATGCTCCACTGAAGAAGATGATTCTGCATATTTCTTGGTGCTTTATCTGGCATTTGCCTTTGTGTTTGCACGTAGCACCACCCATTCATTCCAAGGCACCCGCCCGCCATTTCAGATCCGTACTTTATTTGTAGTTTTACATTCAAACGTTTATAAAAGTGATATGAAGTGCATCTCGAGGGTCCTAAAGGTCACACTGAAGTTACAATGAATCGAGTCAGGAATGATGATGACGGTGGAATGTGGGATTGTGGGATTTGAAGGGGCTGACTTGTGATTGGCTGACAGTGATGAGATGACTCCCATGTGACAGAGAATTGGAAAGAGTTGACTTGTGATTGGTAGGGGCCCAGGACAGCTGCCTGCATGCGACTGGACGTGGCTCATCCCGTGTCAAACATAAAGTGCGTCAAAGGAAGAGCACCTGGTTGCTATAGCGACGCCAATCCCAAGTAGCACAGGCAATGGATCATAAGTGATTATCCAAACTCTATCCTGTCATTTTTTAATTATCAAATCCACTTAATGCTCATTACATGCAGGCACGCAAGTGCATGTACAGGAACAGAAAGTAATGTGACCTGAGTGAGCCTATGACCAGAGAGCACCTGCTTTTTATAGGTGCTGTGAAATATGGAGCCCTGTGCTTTTTCACAAGCACCTAAGGAATTTTCCACCATAATAACAACTTCTGGTGAAACCAACTGCTGGCAATATACTGCAATATGAGAACATGTGTCTGTGCTTCTGCATATTATGTAAGGCTTCGTTATTCACGTGAGTGTTTTAAAGACTTTCATGACCCAGAGTGTCCTGACAAGAGACAATTGATGACTAGCTCGCCAGCCCTTTGTCAACAGCATATAATATTCTGCCCTCAGGTGCTCCCAACAGGTGAATGCCACCCAGGAGGAGCACAATGTTATCACAGTCACACTGTTCAGCCCCGTGTTCGGGAAGACGGAGGTGGAGAGTCGAGTGAACATCAGCCGGGGACGGTTCAATACTCTGGAATGCGTAGCTACGGTGGAGGGAGAGCAGGCCTACATGCTCTTTTCTATCAGTGGTGAGTTGGTGTCACATGCAGTGCACACATACTCACACAAGTAAGGTCGGATGCAGTTTGTAACTGAGTCCACGCACAGTTAAATAGAGGCCACGTGACATCGAAGGGGGTGCCTGCCAGTCTCATGTTTTGTTGTTGAATTGATGTAATCCTCTGCATGTCCTCGCCTTCAGATTAGAATTAAGCGCAACAGAGTCAACAGTACAAGACAGGACACACTGACACTCTTTTTTGAAAGATTGCAAAACTTTGCTTTGTCCACCGTGTGTTAGTTTCATTTAAAAACTCTGTGACTCCCTGCTCTGTGCACTAAAAACAATGTTATCTTAGCAGGTCTGCCCCTCTGTAAACCCCACATGGGATTTAATCCTCAGCTCCAAATATTTACTACAAGCATGATGATGACTAGAAGTTGGTTATCTATAATCAGTTTGGTAAACATTAGCAAGGAGAGATACCTCTGACATGATTGGCCATGTTAAGATGTTGTCACTTACAGATAGGAATTAGCTTTAGCCCATTGTTTACCTTATGACTCAAAATCTGTCCTGTTATAACGGCTTCCCCATCTGCTGTACAGTGTCCTCAAAGTGGTGTTAGTGCAGGAACTGAAATTACTGCAAAGTTGTCGCTGCCTGAGCCTGGAGACCCGGGATAATGCAGGACACGGGGGGCTAACTGTGGCTACAGCGGGTATGTGGGCGAGATCTATGAGGGAGGAGAGTGTTTGTGGGCAGGCAGGACGGGCCTTTAGAAGCGTGTGCCCAGGATTTTTTGTGCTCCACTGAGTAGCAGCAGACCAGGCGGAGGCGCTGAGAGTGTGGAGCGCAGTAGGAGTCCTGGCGGAGCTGGGCGTTCTGTGGCTGTGGGAGGCTTGGAGGTGTCAGTGAGCTGCAGCAAAGAATACACAGAGCTTTAGAAACCACTGACAGGTTTACAGGGGATTAGTTCCTGCAGACTCTGCATTCTCAGATTTGAAGTGGAGAGAAAGCTTCTTATCTCTAAAGAGCTTATTACACCCCACTGTACAGAGGAGCAAAACAATAAGGCATCACAAACAGCCAGACACAAAGGAACAGAACACTGATTACATATAATCACTCGCCGCCACAGCTGTAAAAGCAACAACACAGTTTTGAGCAGGCAGGGATAAAAAAAACAGAGAACCCTACAGTATGTTTACACATGTAATTGGATTCGGTTTCTATGATTTGACCAGAGTGGGCTTCTCTGTGACTTAGCCCTCTCTGGCTTACCTTAACGCCATGTGCAATGTCATTTAGAGTGTAAATATGGCACACCATTGAAAGAGTCACTGACTGGCTCTATTGTCACTGCTCTTGTATCTAACATGATCATTTCTGTCCCCCTGCAGAGAGAACGGTCCCCCATGATCTGTTCACCCCACTGCTGATTGGCTCAGTATCAGCAGCAGGCATCCTCTCTCTCGTACTTATCATGCTGTTCTACAAGTACATGCAGGTAGGACAGCGCTGCACTTTTCCCGCATGGCACACCATCTTTCATAACATTTTGAGACTTAACAAGTCAAGAAAAAGAGTTGTGCATGTTGAAACCCCATGAGTCTATTTGTAACAGTAATTTGTGAACCATTATGTCTTTGTGTACCTTCATGCCAGAAACCCAAATACCAGATTCAGTGGAAGGTTATCGAGGGGATCCATGGAAACAACTATGTGTACATTGACCCCACCCAGCTACCGTACGATCACCAGTGGGAGTTTCCTCGAAACAACTTGTGTTTTGGTGAGCGGCCTGCACTCTTTTATCAGAATCATCCATAATTCCATTAATCCCTCATTTCTGACGCACTGAAATTATACGTCCTGGTTTTCATGTCTTTGGTGCATATCACCATGAGAGCAGAGTGACGCGGAGATAAATGGGTTTCTCTCAGTAATAAAGCCTAACAGTGCAGTTGGCATGACATCACCACTGCCACCCTCAGGCTAGTTCATGCTGATTGACAGACACTCTGGTTTCTGTGTATATGGCCATTGCATTAAGGCTTTAGCCATGACTGTGGTCATTACCAACTATCCAGTTCCACAGCTCCTTAATGATGAAACCCCACTCCCTCACTGCAAACATAACACTGTTGACATGTTCTGGGTGTTGTTTTTAACAAACCTCCTTAAACAGGATCCTGCGTGTCCTGGTGCCTACGTACACAGCCTGGGGGCTAAAACTGGAGTTATCCTACGAACGCTGGCATGGGGCCAGTTTGTGGGAGGGAACAGGATTGGGAATAACAGTTTTGTGTCTGTCTTCAGGGAAGACGCTGGGATCGGGTGCATTTGGAAAAGTGGTGGAAGCCACTGCATATGGACTCTCCAAAGCAGATTCAGTCATGACGGTGGCTGTGAAAATGCTCAAATGTAAGCCCTTTTATTTTAATTGGCCTCCAGCAGCAACCTTTTTTTTTCATCCTGCAAATGCCAGATCACGATATGTAATCATAGTTCATCTTGAGCTCAGTTTACTCCTAATCCTTCTGCACAGGCTGATTATGATCCAATATATTTTTTTCCCACAGCAAGTGCTCACTCCACGGAGAAAGAGGCACTGATGTCAGAGCTGAAAGTCCTCAGTTACTTGGGAAACCACATGAATATTGTCAACCTGCTGGGAGCCTGCACTGTTGGAGGTGCGGCAGCCCTGCTGTCTTACATTATAATTTAAGACCCTGGAAACCTCAGAGATTGTTAACTGAATTTAAGGAGATGATTCTTGCTGTCACTGTAGTTCTTTGTTTCACCAAATTCCTCCGCTCTTTACAAAAGCTATGAATCATGTATTTGGAACGATCATTATCATGAGGTATGTTTCTTTGTGTGCAGGCCCTACACTGGTGATCACAGAGTACTGCTGCTTTGGAGACCTCCTTAACTTTCTACGCAGAAAGAGGGAATCCTTCTTCTGCTTTAAGCTTGAGGGAGACTGCTACTACCGCAACGTCATGCCGCAGAGACACACAGCTGGGTCAGGTTCTTTTTTGTGTAGTAAGAGTGGTTAGTAATGTGTGGTAGAGTAAAGAGATATTTACTATCCATAACGTGTGTGGGAGGAGGGTATTTGGACAGCAGCGTGCCTATGTGTGGCTGTGCTCAGCTGAGACCAGACTGCTCCTTTCCTCTTCACAGTGACAGCTTGAACGGCTACATGACCATGAGGCCTTCTGCTGCTGGCGACCTGCCGCTCAGCTCATTCTCCGAGAAGAGACGCTCACTACGCAAAGGCAAGCAAGCCAGCCATTCATCACATTTCTCAATCTTAAAATACACAGAAAAAGCAGCCAGAAAACCTATATTACAGTGCTGGCTGCCACCACACAAACTGTATGCTAGAAAATGGTAAACAAAGCCATGGCCACATTGAAAATGTGAAATGGGGCTACCTCTGTAATTACAGACCATTTGTATTAACAGTGTGAGACTAAATAGAGATGGGGGGGCAAGAAGGGTAAAAGGATGGGTAAAAATGTACATGTGCTGTGATGTATTCTATTGATTTGTAAAAAACTCCAAAAAGATAGTAAGACAAGTAATCTTTGTCTTTGTTTGTCCTCTCAGGTGGCTCCTACGTGGAAGCAGATGCCGAGAGTGAGATGTTTGACGAGGACGGTCTGTCTCTAGACACCGAAGACCTTCTCAGCTTCTCATACCAAGTTGCCAAAGGCATGGAGTTCTTAGCCTCCAAAAATGTGAGCAGCAAATAACAACTGTCATACATCTTGGGTAAAACTCTCTGATGTGAATTTCTCCCATCGATAGACGCTGAGCATGGATCATGTTTCCGCAGCTAGTAAACGGATCTAAAACGCATGTTGGAGCATGCTGTTGAAACATTCATTAGTTGTGGAGGCAAGATACTGTGGCCAGTGAGCTCATGTGTCAGTGTCAGTGGTTCTGTGTTACAGATTTAAGTGTGGGAATTCATTACCAAACTGCAAAAAAAAAAACGCATTTATTCATGACTCATGTTATATTATTGATTGCTTGTCTATGTAACTTGTATCATTAGACATTAAAGGTAATGCTGCATTTGTTTTTCAGTGTATCCACAGAGACCTGGCTGCCAGAAATATTCTGCTGACTCAAGGAAGAGTGGCAAAGATCTGTGATTTTGGCCTGGCCCGAGACATCACGACAGACTCCAACTATGTAGTCAAAGGCAACGTAAGTCTGCCCTAAAGATGTGGTGGCCATCGTGAAAGTCCCCCTTCAACATGCCATCGAAACCCTTTGTTTCAGTTTCCTGGTTTAAAGTAATACATCATTTTAGTGCCATTGGTTTATGCCATCACATCAAATTCACTATAAAGCTAATTTCTGTCAAGATCCAAGTCATTCAGGGAAATTATAGTAAAAACTAGAAGTAGTTATTCTGTTTTTAACTGAACACACGTTCAAGATCAAACAATAAGTCCAGTTGCCTTTGACTTACTACTTCAACTACCACTTCTAGGAAATATTTACCTAATATTACCTCTGCTAGAGCCCTGATTCCACAAGCTCCAAGTATTAACAAAGTGAAGATTTTCCCATCACTAAATTCAAACAAGTTGCACCGCACAGACTAGTTCTTATGTAGCATCAGAGATAAGTCGTCGCTAAATATTTACACCTACTGAGTGCCAGGTGTAGCTGTTGTGTAGGTAGCTGACCCAACTGACAGCGCTAACGTTAGTTTGCTAATGTGAAGAGTGAAGTGAAGAGTACAAGATCACCACGTCAGCTATGTTAGTCTATTCAGATATGTAATACTTTAGGAAAATAAGCTCTGACACATATTTCTTTAGGTGTAAATAAATAATAAAGAATAGATAAAACAAAATCATACCTTCATTAACAAAGGTTTGACACTTAAGTTTAGTTTGGCCTCCTAAAACTGTTATTGGAATTTATGTTACAGTTTGTAATGGACTTCCTAGCAGTGACTTCCTGTTTAGTTGGTTGATTGCTTTTAATCAGACAACGTTGCAGATGTTTCCTAGCAGTGGATTTACACATTACTGAAGGGTTCACTGGCTGAGGCATTTCTTAAGTATTAATTGTACAACCTGATATAGTAAATAACTAGTTTAAAACCTTCTAGTAGTTATTAAGGACTTAACACACAATACATTTTATGAAACACTGGTGCAACCCAGTCCAGAGGTGTGAATGTTTTTGTACCTGCAGCTGTTGTGTTGTAAATCTGAAAATCACTTAGTGGGCATCTAATGCTCATGCACTTTAGTCTTCTAATATATTAGGATTTATAGGTCTCATTTTGTAACTCCAGAGTTGTCTAATGTACCTGTCTGCAAGACAAACTGATGTTTGTGTACATTATAGCTCATCTTGAACAATACTTGTATTGTACATTTTTCAAAAGAACTCTTCTCACAACTAATATATAAGCCCTTTTTTTTCTCTGTGTTTCTGCAACAAACTCCATTGTACTGTGCTGTCTCATCTGTTTGATTACTATAATTATAACACTTAGTTTTAATCATCAGCCTCAAGACATAACATAGTACACATCTAACACAAATCTAACAGATATGTATGTATTTCAAACATAGCTGATGTGTGTGTGTGATAACTCACAAGCTGTCTGTGATCTGTCAATTCTTGATATGCATGTCTAATTTTTTCCATGGGTGTCAGGAATGGGCTCAGCTCGGTGTGTTTTTAGATCCTTTTTACATACCTGACATTTGGTACAGAATGTTCATAAGCTTGTTTGACCCAACATGCAGTAAAAACATTCACTGGGTAAAGGTTAACAATATTAAATGAGTTCAACTTTCATTTCAGGCTCGTCTGCCAGTGAAGTGGATGTCTCCAGAAAGTATCTTTGAGTGTGTGTACACGTTTGAGAGTGATGTGTGGTCCTATGGCATCCTGCTTTGGGAAATCTTCTCACTAGGTATGTCCATCCACCCATTGTGTGTGTGTGTGTGTGTGTGTGTGTGTTTGTGTGTGTGTGTTTGGCTATCTGTGTGTTTTCAGAGGTGCATAATGTAACTGAATCTCCCTGCCAAATGTAGGAAACAGTCCATATCCTGGTATGCCTGTGGATGCCAAGTTCTACAAACTGATAAAAGAAGGATACAGAATGGATGCTCCAGAGTTTGCACCCAGTGAAATGTGAGTTGTTATTGAAATGAAATATGAGTGTGTCTACAAGGTGTTGAAGTGAAATGCGAGTGTGCATAAACGGATCATAGGAGAGGTGGTGCGATTGGATAGATGGAGGTGGTGAGACTATAAAAGAATGCAACGTGGAGGATTTGAATAGCAGCCGGCTCTCATACTGTTGCATTTGGCTTTTCACAAGCATAAATGAAACTGACAATAAAGCTCTTAGGTGGAACTGAGGACTAAAAACCCACTATACACACAGAAAACGAAGGGGATGTAAAAATTGTAGACACGTAAAAGTGTGTGTGCTCGTATGATGCTGTGCAGGTATCAGATTATGAGGTCCTGCTGGGATGCTGACCCCTTCAACAGACCACCCTTCAGGAAGGTCGTGGAGAGGATTGAACAACAGCTGTCGGACGCCACTAAGCATGTAGGTTGCACCACTTTTAATGTTGTTTACTTTTGCTCTACAAGGATCAGTTGGATGAAAACATCAACCTGTCAGTCGGTCAGCCCACCGCTTTGGTCTAGACTGAAATATATATATATATACTGTATAATATGTAACAACTATAAATGGATTGCCACGAAATTTTGCTTTATTTTGTCTTTAGTGTTAAATTAATAGCAAATGTTATTATGCTAAGACGCTAAACTAAAATGGTGAACATGGTAAATATTATACCTGCTAAACATTATCATGTTAGTATTGTCATTGCTTGCATTCTAATGTTAGAATTTAACTAAAAGTATAGTCTCATAGAGATGCAAACATGGTTGCAAAACGAATTTTTAGTCTTGTTTTGCATTGGACAGAGGCAGGCAAAGTGTATCCCCCTGCTTCTAGTCTTCATGCTAAGCTAACGGTCTCCAGGCTCCATGTTCACAATTAATGGAGATTTATGACAGTGGTATCGAGCTCATCCAACTCTCAGCCAGAAAGTGAATAAGGTCTTTTCCAAAAATGTCAAACTATTGCTTTTAATTTATCTGCATGATATAATGACACAAGCACCAAAGTTAGAAGCTGTGCAGCTGAGTACTGTGTTCCCTCTCTCCTCTGTCTCTCTGCCACTTCTACCTTATCTTCAGATTTATCTGAACTTCAGCTCCAAAATTCCTGTGACGCCCAGAGACAGGGAGGAGCCCAGTTCTCCGAGTGCTGCGCTTCACCGTCTCAACTCGGCTGGCAGTAACAGCGCTCCGAACCAGCCCTTACTGGTCCAGCACGAGGTCTTCCTGGAGGGCACAACCCTCAGAGCCCAACGGGTGTAAGGACCCACTTAACCTGTCTGGCTGCCTCAGAAAAGTGCCTCTAATGTTCCGCCACAAACCACCCAGCAACTACACCCGCCCACCGCCCCGGAACCAGCAGCATTTGTTGTCACGTGTTGTAGACAGAATGGTAATTGCCATCTATTACCAGGAAGAACAACACAGAACAAATGGCGTTTATCATTGTTGTCACTATTATTGCCTACTAATTACAGGGGGGACAGTTGGACTAATGCTCCCCTGCTCATAGTAAAGAATGTTCAGGCACCGGGGAGGGTGCAGGGACATCATTAAGTACATTATTACACTGTTACCTGTTTTGTTATTTTCATTTGTTTCGGTTACATTTTTCCCACACATTTCACAAAGGTCATTTTGTTCTGTTTTTTTGGTAATCCATATATAATGGTTTCTTTCAATCCATTGCAGAGTTTTATTTCTTTTTACATTTTGTGTTTTGTTATTCTTTGTTGTTTTTCTGTCATGGATATTTATGTAGCGTTTTTATTTGTGGTTGGCTGGAAAAAAAAAACCACTCGAGGCACTTCAAATCATTACACACACAGACACACACACCACGTAATGCAGCTTTCTTTTTTTTTTTTTTTACTCTTTTTTTGTCAGTATTATTTCCAACTGTTCATATCTATGTTTATATGAAGGAGATACTTTTCAGGGGCCAATTTAAATATAGATATCGAGACACTGGAATATAAGCTATTAGACAGCATGGGCGGCCATGCTTAGTGTCCATAAGTGCTTCAAGTCGATTAGGAGATACATTTCTGCTCTTTTTCTGTTGGATGTCACTACCAATAGAGCAACTAACTGTCTTTACTGGATCTGTTAACATATGACATGGATCAGCCCATGATTACTTTACATACACAGTTGTCTTCAGAGATATGGAATAGACATGGTACGTTAGCTTTTCATCTATGTGCTTGTTGACTGTATATGTGTACATATCTGTAGGTAATGATATTAGTCATTGCTTTATGATGAGATGGGAAGCGTCAGAGTTAAACATTTATCAAAGGAGAAGCCTGTAACTCTTAACATTTGTCTTAGCTTTGTTTCATAATGCAGGTGTATAGTTACTTTTTTGACAGCTGGACTGCTGGAGAGTTCTCTTGTAAAGGTGTAAATAACTGTTCAGGTTTATGTGGTTGCTCTCCTGCCACATCCAGTGTATGATCTTTGTTTACAAGCATGAGACAGGTACTGCCATTTCTGAGATGTGTTTTCGCTGCTTTTCACCTTCTTCCCCTTCACGACGGACCAGGAAACGGCGACCTTTCGATATTGGTTGACAGGCAATGCTACCGCTGTAGTTCTCTATTGTACAGTATATATCATGGCTAGAGTCAGGGCTGCTCAGACGCTCATGTGAAAGACCATTAAGTGGACAGCAGCATTCCCTCAGGTGACAAACCAGAGGGAAACGGTGAGTCTTCAAGGCTGTCTGTGCAGATGGTGACACTGGGTATAGTGTCAGCGCATCGGTCATCTCATTGTTCTCCGACCAGTAGCTGGTTTCCCAGCAGTCCTTCTCTTCTTTGTATCCAGCTGTTTCCTCCATCAGAAGCGGGACTTTCAGCACCTCTCAGCCAGTCCGTATCAGTCCAGACAATTATGATTCCCCTCTTCCCACTGGTGGATGTTGTTGTGAAAAGCACCAGGAAAGTGTCCTGTTTGTGTGTGTGTGTGTGTGTGTGTGTGTGTGTGTGTGTGTGTGTGTGAGCATGCGCGTCTACTTGTCTTTGTGTGCATGTCTGTATGAGGGCAGAGTTAAAAGACTTACTGTCAAGAGGTGCCACTACTAAAGATTCATCAAGTCGTTTAGGCTACTAAAACCCCACAGTCTTACTGCTCTGTCTTTTTGTAAATATATATGTGTGTGCATTGCAAAGTAATGTCGATGCTTTTGAAGAAGTTTATTTTAATGAAGATGTGGTACACTGATGGAGAATATTATTATGCTGTATTTTCTTATGTGTGCACAGATTTTCAACTGTAGATTCAACTGGAAAAGTCTGCTTGTGTCTCTGTCATCATGGTAACCTAAACGGAAGACATTCACTTTGGCTAATGTTTTTAATTTCGTCAAATTCATCATTTCGGCCGGTTATGCCAGTTCACTTGGTAACTGCCTCAGCAAAACAGGCTCCTAATGGTCGTATCTGATCATCAATATTCATGCAAATATCAATTAATATGATATTACCGGATTTTACAACCAGAAAGGAGGTCAGAATCATAGGTTATTTTTCATTGCGTTGCTCCCCTTACATCTAAGTTTTTTGTGCATTTTGCTACATATTTATTAAATCCGAGGCTTTAGAGTTACTGTGTAAATGTCATGTGTTTGCTAATACATGTGTCAATGTAAATAAAACTGTATATTGAATTCCCAATGAAACGCTCTTGGTCCCTTTTTACACTTTGCTCACAGAAACACATCATGCTCAACATTGCGCAATCCTGTGCAGCTATTATTTACTCTATGTTGTAAATCTCTTAAATTCTGGAATTTTTATTTCCATTATGTTTCCAAGTGCAGTGCTAGCCATCTGTGTGTGTGTGTGTGTGTGTGTGTGTGTGTGTGTGTGTGTGTGTGCGCTCGTAGCAGGTTGCCCGGTTGTGATTTAGATCATCTCTACTTTGCAGTAAAATGTAGGTTCACTAGATCTCAGTTTCGCCAAATGCTAATGTCGAATACAGTAATGGACGACCCACTATCTGATATTTTTCCTGCTCTGACTCTAAAGCCCTTGGCTCCAGCCCAGAAAGGGACATCTGGTCATGAGGGGAAAGCCACGAGGAGGACAGCAGCGCTCGGAGTCAGACAACGGAGTTGCGTGGGCAGAGTCCATTGTTTCAGGATCTAACTGATAAGAGACAAGCAGGAAATCCCACCATTGAAGTAGAGTGCTAGTGTTTGTTAGTCACACTTAAGGAGATTTTAGACAAAAAAGAACATGAGCTGAATCTTTGTAGTATCATAGTAATCAAGCCAGTGCAATATAATATATACATATGCTATATTACATATATGTATTAATTAAGTCTGTTTATCGTGTTGTGTTCAGGATTGCCTGGTAGGATGGCTGTAATAAATATCTTAATGCTGTTTTCCCAAAGAAGAGTCACTTACAGATTTATGCTCCTCTCATCCTCACGCAACAGTTGTATGTGAATAAAGTCAAATAAGATGCTTTCAACCCTGATTGACCTATTTAGAAGATATTAGAACTGTCAGCACTTTTCGGCACACCAGCTACTGTTTTCTCAAAACACCAATAGGTGATTCAATTCAATTCAATTTCAATTCAATTCAATTTTATTTATATAGCGCTATATCATAACAGAGTTATCTCATAGCACTTGTTAATATAGAGCAAGTCCAAGCCAACTCTATATATACAGACCCAACAATCCCACCATGAGCAAGCGCTAGGCGCTAAAACTGCCTTTTAACAGGCAGAAACCTCGGGCAGAACCAGGCTCTTGGTGGGCGGTCATCTGCCTCGACCGATTGGGTAGAGAGAGAAAAAAAGAAGATATGGGGGTGGGGGGGTGGGGGGGTGGTAAGGTGAGAGCAGGATGAAAGAGAACACACAATGAATGATGACACGTAACTGCTGCCCAGCTGATTGTTGCATGTGCATGGTGCTAAAAATGTTAAGGGATAATATTAAATTGTACAGCAGTTATATCAGAAGAGCAGTGTGACTCCGCTGATTTATATGATTTGCACAGCAAAGTGGTAAAAAGTGAATAGGATGAATGTACTCTGATGAGTGCTGTGTCCGCTTGAGTGAAGAGAAGCCGAGTGGATCTCTGCTCTCTGAGCCTTTGAGAAATCCAGTGTCATGACCTTTGAAGCATTGTGGTTCAGTCCTGACTGCACCGAGTGGCCGGGTTTTGCAGGGTCAGAGTACAGGTTCACCTGGTGGGGTGTGAAAAATAAGAACACACATGAACAAGATCTGTCATCCATTATCATTGGCCCACCTGCTTACATTATGACTTTTAAAATTATGAGTCTGGTGATGTATTTGCCAAACGTTTTCCTCTCATTGCTGGGTACCTTATTGTATAAATCAGGCTTTGGGCCATGTTACAGTACAGCCTGGGAACATCAAACACGTCATTTCAGTGCAAAAAAGACTAACTGACTTTGAGCTGGATCAGACTAAAGGGGTTAAACACATACACTGGGTGGTCGCCCCTCCCCTCCCTGTTAGCACATATATAGAATTGATGAGAACAAATGGACTCGCTCCCTGAAAAGCCCTCTAAACAGTAAATTAAAATGACCTTAAACTGGCCTCAACAGTGCCTTTAAAAACACATGCACACAATCCTGTACCACAATACTTGTGAGGGCTCACATTGACATAATGCATTTCCTAGCCCCTTACCGTACACCTAACCGAAATCTAATTCTAACCTGAAACTTAAAACCAGGTCTGAACCCTAGAAAAATAGTCTGATGATACATATCAGTGTTAAGTCACTCCTCCCACCCTGCCTGTGTGATGTTATACATGCAGAGGGAGGGGGAGACAGATGGCGGTTCGGTGGTGGAGTGAAGGAGATGGAGGAGCTCGGTAAGCTGATTTTAATGGGCGCTGATTGTGGGGCACCGCTGGCCAAACAGAAATGGGTAATTAATGCTTTAAAGGGGCTACTTCAACACTTCATCACTCCTCCTGTCTCTCCACCTTCCTTTCTTTCTTATCCCACTTTTCTGAGATTTCTGATCATTCGTTCTGACATACTGCTCTGCCTGTGCTGACGATGCCTGGGCCCGGCCCGTTAGATCTCGATATGTTTGTCCTGTAGAAATAAAGTTGAGTAATAAAGACAAACAACAAGCTAATAAATATTTTAATATAAATGTGAACTAAAAAATGAACACCTGTGGCTTTATTTTATAAACCTCCCTTTCTAACTTTCTGTCATTAGATTCTTCAGGTTTAAACATTTTATTATTTTACTGTTGCTCATTTATCTGGTTTTGGCTTCTATTGCACAGTTTGAATGTTTATATATAAACATCATTATTCGTATTTATATCTTGATGCCTTTTTATTCCTATACTTGCTGAAGTTATCTGTACACTACAAATAAAACAGGCACAGACTAATGTTGGGTAATGCCTCATGTCATATTACATGGCCTCAAAAAGCCCAAAACAACAACGGATCAATGGGCCATTTAAAAGCCCTGACATGAGGGAAACACACAGCAACAGTCTGTGTTCAATCAATGGATAATGTTTGAGCTACAAATATCTAATATAAATGTTAGTGAATGCTATAAAAGTACTGACCACGTGCAGAAAAAAAAATAAAAAAAATAAACACACACACGCACGCACGCACACAAAGGGCCAACTGTCATTTGCTGAAAGAATTTGGTCACAAGGGGATCTTCTTATAGTTTTTTTTTTTTGCCATTTCATGTGGACTGGTTTATTTTAGAGGTCAGGTCTTAGTATCCTGGACTCTCTGTAGCACCCTGGATTTGTATTCTATTCCTGATCAGTGTGTGTTTTCTGTACACCGAGTGCCTTTGTTCACAGATTTTACTGCTCGTTTCTTTCTGTGCACCATTGCACATAAAACAGCAGCTACGTATGTTGTCTCTCACGGAAACATCAGAGATAAAATAGATCTTAAACATCTTAAATTGTCAAAGCATGAGGTGTGTGTGTGTGTGGGGGGGGGGTAATCAAACTGACATTTCAAACACTTTTGGTTTACGTGACTACAAGTCCTATATTTGAAAATAATAGTACTTTCACTGTTGTTCAGTTATTTAATGAAAGCCACATCCTTGTAGAAGTGAGAACCGTACTAAACATCTAAACATGCCACCCGTGTTTTAAAATGAACTGAATAACTTTAAACTTTAAAAAATGTGTGAGAAATAAACGGTCCATCATTCTGAAGCTTTTTCATAACTTGGATGTGTTGTAGTGACTTAAAATTAAGACCAAAACTAAATGTACTGACACGTACCAGTTCTTAAAACCTGCACTGCTGCACTCCATTAAAAAATGATAAATTATAGCCTGATTTCTACATTAACTACCTTGGCTTCCAGACGCAGACGATCAATGGTGTTCTCTGCTTCGGCATACTTAGTCAGCAGTCTGTTGTAGTCCTCCTGCAGCAAGGGGAGAGGGAGAGGAAATAAGAAGGAAGAGAAGAAAAAATTTAGTGCAAAAAAAAAAAAAAAAAGGCACGTGAGGAGAAAAATAAGGGAAGAAGGAAAAAGAAAGGGAAGAGACGAGAGCAAAGATGGAGAAAAAGGAGAGGGGAGGAATGGGAAGGCCGAGAGAATGGAGCAGGATTTAGGTACGGTGCACAAAGCCAGGCAAATAAAGAAATGGATTGGAAGAACTGGACAGGCCTGCACAGAGCCCTGACCTCAAACCCATCCAACACCTTTGGGATGAACTGGGTAAGCCAGGCCTCATCACCCAACATCAATGCCCTCACTGATGCTTCTGTGGCTGAATGGGACAAATCTCTACAGCCAGGTCCCAAAATCTGGTTAAAGCAGCAGATGTGCAACAATCACATGTCGGTATTATGTTTGGGAGTTTTGTCCATGCAGTGTGCATGATGGCCAGCTCCAAAACACAGGTCTTCTAACTACACTGGTGTAAAGCAGATACACAGAGCGCCATTCTCAGTATTCAAATGGAAAAACTAAATGTTTTCATAATATTATCATATTAAGACTAGTGTGAATTCAGCATGGGACTTGTGCAGGAGCCAAAATTAAATCAAATGGATGGTGGTCAATGATCTGTAGACCTTATTCCACCTCCCACTTTCATCGAAATCTCTGGAGTATGAACACAAGTTTCAAGTCTATGCTCTGTAATTGCGTGAGATGCTACGTGCTTGGCAGCACAGTTAGGGCACATTGTGCTTTGAGAATTATAGCTTCTTCTTGTCTGCTTTGTGCAGGTTTAGCGACCGCAAAAGCCGCACATTCCTTTTTTGAATTTGCCCTTCAGTCTCTACTAGTACCTGCAGTTGTCCGAGCAGTGTTTTGGCCTGCTGGCGGCATCTGAACTCCTGAGGTACAGTGGAGTTGACGGCACTGGTTGGTGGTCTGTCCGAGTCTGATGAGTTGAGAGATTCATCAGTGGTGTTCAGTAGGATTTCTTTCACAATGTCAGCAGGCGATTTAAAAACTAGGGGGGGCTCTGCTGCGTGGAACTTCTTGAAAGAGCGTGTGCTCTTGGGGGGCTTGTAACCACCTTTAGGGAAACGGACCCTGGGCTCCACCAAGGAGAAGTCTGGTGTGCGGTAACTCAGTGGCCCTTTACTAGAAATATGATAAAATACATCGTTAGTGCTTTTTATGGAAAAAACAAAACGAATCATGATATATCAAAATTTAAAACAAAAAAGCAAGGATGGATGAAAACAAAATGGCAATGGGGATGTGGCTCACCTGAATTCATCCACTTTATCAGCATTACTGCTGGCACTGGGTGTCTTTGGCTCTCTGTCAGGACTTGTGGTCTGATGTTTGAATTTTAAAGAGTCGGCCCTGCCTGTGCTGGAGGAACGAGGCCTTGAAGCTTCAGGAGAGTGCTGCCTCATCTTCCTTGGTGAGGGAGTGGGCTGTTTATGATGGTTATTGGACTTAACAGGTCCCTTTGAAGGCCCATTATTTATTCTGCTGTAATGATTTGACTTGACTTCCTCAGAGAACGTGGCTGTTGGCTGAAAAGAAGCCCTGAGCATCAACTCAGGACCACGAGGACTTGACTTGAGGCTGTGTGATTCTGAAAGACTTTCAATGAAACTCATCTCTGGAAAGGTTTCAGCTTCAATCCCCGGAGCAGCTATTTCCTCATCAGTGAAGTGGAGCAGGTGGGGGAAAGTGGGGGCTGTGACAGGTGAGGCAGACTGGGATACTGGGCAGTGATGACTGGAGACTCCAGCCGGTTCCAGGGCCAGCAGGAGAGAACCACAAGACCGTGTAGAGCTGATCTTCTCAATCTCTCCTTTATTGGTTCCAAGCTCCATGCTACTGTTCTTTCCCTTCCTGTCACTCCTCTTCCCCACATCCTCTCCATCTTTCGCCTCCTCTGTCATGTCCAAGTATCTGTCCCTCTCGGGGAGGCTCTCTATGGACTGCTCTACTTTCCTCTGCTTCACCTCCCCATCCACTGTCCATGCTTTTAAGCTACCCATCAAGCCATCACCTGCCAAAGACATGGAGAGATATGGGAAGAATGGAAAGACAGGTTTCACACAGTGCACACAACTCGTCCAGCTTTTAAACAGGACCTTACTGTACTAGTGTGTTTCCAGTTTATACATTCAAATTCAAAGGGCTTTAGTGATATGACCATATTGCTCAATCACTATATGAGTATTGACATTAACTTGTAGAATACTCAGAAACCTCTTGCATCCAACATTAAAACTTTTGAAACAAACAATATTTTCATATTGATAGATTATGGATTTTTCATTGAGGGAGAAGAAGTAAATGGTAAATGGAGTCTTTCTTATATAGCGCTTTTCAACCGAACCGGTTCCCAAAGCGCTGTACCAGTAATCTAAGGTAGAACAGTAGTCTAAATGGCAAGTAGATGTCATTTTAAGATATTTCAACGAGGAA
>JAVQJF010040128.1:0-38116 GCA_036023855.1 Gadopsis marmoratus | reverse complement strand
TTATTGTGTTAAGCACTTTGTGCATTTCGTATCTTTGTTGTAAAGCACTTTGAACTGCATTTCTTGTATGAAAGGTGCTATATAAATAAAGTTTATTATTATTATTATTATTATTATTACTCTTAGTATATATAGTATATAATATATAATAGTTGAATGCACAAGTCACTTTTATATTTTCCTTTCCTTTTTACCTCTAACAAATACCAGTCTATATCAGGCCACACAAGCATCCATGGAGTCACCACCAGATAAACCTCCACAGGGCCTCAGGTCATAGACTCCCAATTCTTTTGCAATGTCAATCCCTACTTGACCAAAGTTCTCCCTCTGAAACCTCCCATTCTCCCAGCCTTCCTTCAACACACCTTTTGTGGGGTGAGAATCATTGTGTTCCCCGTAAATTAGCCCAGTAATTTGTCATCAGTTGCCTCCTTCGGCATTTGTCCCATTTCTACCTGTAGGCCTGGTACTGGCGATGTTGTAAAGGCCCCACTGCACACTCTCAAAGGCTGTGCCTGAATCGCAACCAATTTCCTTATAGGAGACCTGGCTGCGGATCCATACACTATACTGCCGTAATCCAACATAGATCTTATTAAGGTCAAATACATTCTTTTCAATGATGAGTAACTTGCTCCCCACTCCCTTAAAAAAGATTTCTACACTTGCTTGATTTACGCGTGTTAAGAATGTGGAATAGATTACTCATTTCTTCTACTCTTAAGTTACATATTAATTTTTATATTAGTTTCTATGTTATTTTGGTTACATTTATCAAGTTATTACTGTACACTGAGTGCTTCGATGTTTGGACTACGCCCTAGACAAACACAACCTACATTGTAAACCTACATTTAGTGACATCTGCCTGATCAGATGATCCTCTACTATCTGTTTGAATTATAATTTCGTTCTCACATTTCGACATTATTTTTTATATATCGGCAATTACTCAATTAACACTGAGGATAGCGCGTAGCGTCATAGTTGCTACAAGATTACCCGAACAAAAATTCTGGAAGTCATTACATGGGGCGTAAAAAAAATATATAATTCTGCTTTTGTTCATAAAAATAAAAAAAACACTTTGAAAATATGAGCGCATTAGAAGACCAATGAAATCCATTGAAATGCCTGAAAGCACTTCCCCTCTTCCACCTACGTACCTGAGTTGAAGTAGCAGGTGAGATTTAAAACAGTTTGCAGCTTCCTCCGTGGGACAATGTGCCCAAAGACAGCAGTCCAGTGCTTTTTCAAACACTGCAGGACATCTTGAAGAGTCCAGGGTGGCTTTCGATAAACTATCTGTTAACAGAATACAATAAATATCCAACGTGAAGAATAAATACAGCAAAGATCAAAATGACGGATGGCGCATCTATATGTTACCTAGACTCCTTTATAGCACATAAGAGATTTCATCCATATATTTCCACCCAACACATAAATCAGATCTAAGATGACCAACAAGATGCTTTAAACTCATACAAAGATTAACCCCCATATATGCTTTTATTCACTTCACGAATACCAGACTTAATTAGTTATCCATGTTTTAATTACATCTAGACACAGAATATAGTCTAAGAGATAAAGTGAATTCCAAACCACAATTTTACCTCGAGCCAGAGTTCTTCATATACGGCCTTCATCTCCATCTCTAACACATCGGACAGCACCACTCGCAGGCAGTCTTCTAGGTCAGAAACACATCTGCTGAGGTCCAATTTTGTCTTCTCTTCACCCTCTCTTTTGATCAGCTGCTTATCTGTAACCAGTTACATACAGAACATATTGTATATGAGTGGAAACACAGAATGAACACATACACCGATCAGCAGTAACATTATGACCACTGACAGGTGAAGAACATGGATTATCTTGTTACTATGACACCTGTCAGTTGGGGGGGGGATCTATTAGGCAGCAAGTGAACATTTTCTCCTCCATTTGATGTGTTGAAGCAGGAAAAATGGGGGAAAAAAATGAGCAACTTTGACAAGGGCCAAACAGTGATGGCTAGACGACTGGGTCAGAGCATCTCCAACACTGCAGCTCTTGTGGGGTGTTCCTGGTCTGCAGTGGTCAGTACCTACCAAAAGTGGTCCAAGGAAAGAAAACCGGTGAACAACAAAGTGCCAAGGCTCACTGAGGAGGCGCGTGGGGAGTGAAGGCTGGCCCGTGTGGTCCGATCCAACAGAAAAGCTTCTGTAGCTCAAACTGCTGAAAAGGTGAATGTTGGTTCTGATAGAAAGGTGTCAGAACACAGAGAGCATCGCAGTGTGCCACTGCCATTGACGTGGATGTTACGTTGACACATATCACCTACCTAAACATTGTTGCAGACCAAGTACACCCTTCATGAAAACAGTATTCCCTAATGGCAGTGGCCTCTTTCAGCAGGATAATGCACACTGCCACACTGCACAAATGGTTCAGAAATAGTTTGAGGAACATGACAACGGGTTCGATGTGTTGACTTGGCCTCCAAATACCTCAGATCATCCAAGCGAGGGGTGTGCTGGACAAAACGGTCCGATCCATGGAGGTCCCCATCCCCAACTTACAGGACTCAAATATCATATAAATTGACCACTTCATACAAATGGACAGGGACATTGTAAGGGATGGACAGACATGGCAAGAGCGTGGAAGTTATTTCTTATGAACTAATAGACCATGATGCAATATGCCAAGTAATTTCCTGTTTTGCAAGAACACATTAATCCCGGTCTCACCTTCCTCTATGAGTTCTGCAGAAAGTTCTGTTCCTGTTCTCTGTTGAATGTGTGCCTGGACTGAGGAATAGCTCCTGGTAAGCGTTGGTGATGAAACCTGAGGGCTGATGTTAGGCAACGTGGAAGTATTGATGTTTTGCAGAGAATGAAAGCCATGTCTGGATTTACCAACTTCTGCCTCCAAATCATTCTTGCAGAGGGCCTTCAACCCACTCACGAGGGCCTTACTGGAGAGGTTCTTATCATTACTAGAGAGGAAACCGGGCAGAACATGTGTTGTTTAGATTTTTCATCAGGAAGGTCTATATGGCAGTAATAACACACACAAAATATTAAGATCATCTATTTTCATGCAGCCTGGAGGTTTGGTGGCTAACAGAATCCATTTCTCCCTTAATTTAGCAAAATGATCAATAACAGCATGTGGAAATTGTGGAAGAAAAAAAATAGGTCAAAAGGAAAGAAAGTGGAACAATACAATGATCTATGCAAGCCAAAAAGAAATTCCTGAACTAAACTCAGAATTTCCTGCTCAGCACATCTATTCTTGTCCAATTACGCTGTCTGGCCCTCTCTTTCTCTCATCCCAACTGGAACTATCTGGCTGGACCCACTCAGTCACATGCATGTGCATTATTTGCAAAGGACACACTGCAGCAGGAGCATGCACTGGGGGGAGGGGGGGTTCTCACGTGCATAGGATGAGAGTACACCCTGGGTACAGACTCTGGTATTGCAGGCAGCACTGCAGCACTCTGTCATCATTATTCTCAGCATTCAGACCATCTGGGGACCAGGAGGTACAAAGAGGGAAAAAGAGGAAGACATGAGTGACAGGGGGAAACGTGATAGTCCCGATAAGGATGTAGAGATACGTTTTAATTCATGACACTGATAGCTCATGGTAAGTGCAGTACCGCGCCGTCTTTTTTCTTTTAAAGACAAAGCGGAAGATTCAGAGATGAAGAACACAAGACGGAGATTTCAGGTTTATAGATTTTTCTATTAAGAAAATACACTAAATAAAGGCTTATATGCTCTAAATACTTAGAAATAGTAAACAGTATTCTGATAATTCTCCTCTACCACACATGTATTTGAAGAGATCCTAGTACCACTGTTGAAGAATAAATGTCTGATCAATATTGTATAGAGCTAAGAAGTGGGTTACCTCACGCATGGGTGAAACCTGCCCTTGAGATGCACACACTGAATGCTATGATAATGAATTCTGGAGGACCAGGCTTAGTGTTAGTGCCACCTAGTGTTTATGTTAGTGTTGGGTGGCTGTGGTCCAGGCGGTAGACCGGATCGCCCGCGAATCATTGTCCACACGTTGAACTGTCCTTGGGCGAGACACTTAACCACAAGTTGCTCCCGATGGGCAGGCCAGCACCTTGCATGGCAGCTCCGTCGCCACCAGCGTGTGTTTGTGTGTGTGAATGAGAGGCAAAGTCCATTAAAGGAGAAGAGTCCTATATAAGTGCAGACCATTTATGCAGTGAATAGTCAAGCATTTACCAATTCGTGGAATTAGGAATAGGCTGTGTGGCCTCCCACATTTCAAACACTACATTACAATCCCGAGAAAGGCCATGCTCTAGGCTTTAACTGCCTAAAAATAAGTCATACAAACTCTATTAACATGATCATTTAGAAGTCAATGAGCAAAACTCATACATTCTTTTCAGCCAGAAATCCCACAAAGTAGTGGAGGGTTTAAATGAAGGACGGATTGTTCTATTGTGATGCTTTTGCCCACAGAAAAAGCTGAAAACAAAAACTTTGCCCCGAAGCTCTTATTGTTTTGCCTGCAATTTCTGTTTTGTTTGTGTGCTCTTTTGTAACCAAAGATGGCATTCATACCAGCCTGCTCAGCTTCATGTTTCTGATAACACCCAACAGTCCCCAGTAGAAATCTGATGTGGGCCCATGCACAGGTTATGGAAACAATAAACAGGTTCCATCCTTGGTTGTAATAAATGAGTATTACTTTCAGTGCACTGAAGACTCCCACATGTTCCTTAAATCAGCACTCACTTCTGCTCTCAGCGGCTTGCTGCATAGATTGCCCCCAGAGGCGAGGTTCCCGGCGCTTCAAAGAGTTGTAAATGTACGAGATGGCAGGAGTGGCCAGGTGGGCCACGGAATGTGGCAGGCTTCTCCCCCGTTTTAGGTAATCCAGCTCCTGAAGCACCACCCATGGGATCAGGACTACAGGGAAGCCCAGGGCTAAGAGAACATGAAGTGTAGAGGAATCAAGTAGTGATGACTCCATATTTCACAACACAAGTGCATTTCATCATCGCTAGAAGTAAAAAAAACGTGGAAATGGGATTTTGTACTTTCTTGAGATAACGTTTTCTAAACTTGGGAGTGAAAACTTACTAGGTAGTTTTTTAAAAGGGCAAGAGGCTTCATTATATAACATATGAAATAGCCACAAATCATCCCACAAGAAATATCAAGTATTAATATCATTTCAAATACCTCCAAGGCCATGAGATATGATCTTTTTCACATAATCCATGTGGCTGAGGAGAATGTTGGTGTCCAAAACGAGGATTAGGTCTTGCTGAGGGAGTTGTTTGCCTGTAAAGGTTATGTAGAGTGAACTGTTTGTATTGTTGATTTTCAAATGTTAACAGCTGAATAAAATAAATTAAATGTTACACAGCACAATTTCATCAACGGTGTAGTGTATGAGAAGGTTTTAATTATTAAAATATAATATTGCGATGACTTTGTTATTATGTTTTCCGTATCTTCTGTGGGGTTACTCTTAATCTAAAATGATTACAAAATCCAGTATACCCTAATCTATATTTGGAGACCCGATTCCAGAAACCACTGAAGAATCTAATTTGAGATGAGCATATTCAATCTTTTATATTCATATTCAAACTCATTTCATCAGGGAATTCTTATTTTTACTGCATTTTTAAGGACATCCATATGAGTCAAATGTTAATTTTGTTGCAGCAGAAAAGCACAGATTAAACTGTTATAATGTGACTAGGCAGGTCTTACTTTGTAAACATAATATGTGACATTTTGAGGCAAAGGGTTTTCAAATTATGCAGAGGGGGTCTGTTCACGGTCGCAAAGATGGATCACTGGTCCCTACCACTAGGGGGCACTGAAGCTAGTGGTCTGGACCAGTTGCTCAGTGGCCTGACCATTGAATTGGCTACAAACCCTGCTGATTATGCATCAAGTTTCAGGCAAACCCCACTTAATGTGATGCCATTACACAGCATACCATTTTGAAATGAACTTATGTACACCAAAAGTTTATATTTAACGTGTACAATGAGTGTACAAAAACTTGTGTCTCCTACAGTATTTACGATCTCCCTGGAAAACAATAAAACGTACAGTATGTGTCTGCAGCTCCCTCTTCTGAAGGGTCTATGTCCATACAGGTGAGCTCCCCATAGCTCTGCATAACATCCACCTCCAGTCTCTTCTCAGAGCGGGCAATGTGAAGCTCTTCAACCACTTGCATCTACAGAGAAACAGATTTGAGAACAAACACAATACAAACATTCTCTCTGCCATTTTGAACCCTTGCAACAACAAAATACGGATGTATTTTTGAATATACAAACTGACAAAATGCTATAACTATAATTCATCCAAAATGGTGTAAAGAAAAGCAATAAATGTGAAACAGACTTGTTTGGATAAAATGAATGGTGCTTTTTATTACCTGGTCATACCACGACTGAGTGACTGTATCAAACGTAGCTGGGAGTTGGCCAGACAAAGATGACCTCTTATCTGGTCCTTGAAATGAAAGCGTAGGAGTGACAGCCAAACAGCTGTGAGCGTGTTGGATAGTTTCCTGCTTGGGGTTGCCTGCTGAAGCCCCAGAGTCTGAAAGCTCCGTCCCACGTTTCTGATTTCGGTTTGTAGAAATAGCATCATTATTCTCACCGGCGCTGTCTACTGGACTTTGTTGAACCTTTTTTGGTATCTTAAAATTAGGAGGCAGAGGTGATGCAATAGAAGATATTTGCTGCTGAGCAGATGACGACGTAGCGATCTCATGTGATACTGATGTGACAATCCCTGGGACTGAAGTGACATTGTTCGCCACATTTGAGGAACTAACGAAGGCAGTATGCTTGGCTGCAATGGAAGACTGCTTTGCGGTAGAGGTAGAGGGAGTTTTTGCATATTTATGAGGGCTCCTTTTGGCCTCAAACTTATGCTCTTGATGCCGTTGGCACATCTCCTTGACCAGCTCCCTTCTCTTCTGCCGCATAGAATCCACGGAGGGCTTGTTTGGTTCCCTGGTCTTGATAGTGTTGCTGTCATTTCCAGTCCTTGATGGTTCCTCAGCTCCGTAGCCCCTCTTCAGTACATTCTGCGCTTGTTCTTTCTGTTCAGCAGAAACCAAACTGGGACTCATTAGCTGCTTTTTTAATTTGGGTGGGCTCTTCCAGGAAGTCTTTCCATCTAAGCTGCATTTAGACGCCTCCTGTGTTCTCTGAGGAACTGTACCTGCATTGTTGATGTGTTTTGAGGGTCCCCTTTCTACAATCTTACTCCCACGGGCAGCATTATATTTCCCTGAAATATAATTTTTTGCTTTATTACTGCACTTTCCCCCATGGAACGTCATAGAGAAAGGTTTTCTTTTTGTACATTCTCCCTCCTTATTAACAGGTGTCTGATCTGCTGCTTGTGTTTTTGCCAGTCTGAAGATGGGCTTTTTGATATGACGGGTGCTTTGGGAGACATCTTTAATGGTAGGAAAAGCACAATTTTCCTGTTTTGCTGCACAGCTACATATAAAAGAACAGAAGAAATATCACAGTCAGAAAACATTAAAAAGTATCGCATTAATGTGTTGTTATGGATCAAGTACACTGTATCTAACCTTTCCTGACTCTGCACATCTTGCGTTCTCTTGGCAGTGTTGCAATGTTTGGTAATGCTGTGTTCCTTGGACGCCTGAAAACATGAGGGGAAAACAATGTAATCTCTTGAACAGCTTGTACAGAGTACAAGTACAGAGTACAGAGCAAACCCTGGATGACTGAACCACTTAGATGCATCCCATATGACAATATATACGGTGAGACTAGAGCTGAAACAATCACCTGATTCCCCAATATTGTCATAACGGATGATAATTGATTCATTAGTTTTAGCCACTTTTCATGCAGAAATGCAAAATAGTGGCTGTTTCCAGCTTCTCAAATGTCTCTTTGGGTTTTGGAAAACAGGGCACTTATTTATTTATTATTGTCTGGCTGGTTCTGTTTTTTTTTTTGGATGAATGTGATGAAACACCAAAAACAGACACTCCAGATAAAGAAAACATACAAAATGTATGTTAGATTACAATATATAGTGATATCATATCAAATTTACATGTAAGGAAATAGTGGATTTTATCCATATCAACAATAATAAAGCCGACTCACCTTCTCATCTTCTTCACCTGAGGATGACGACGACTTCTTGTGCTTCCTCTTTTTTGACTTTTTTGACATTTTCCTATGAACGCAATTTTGAAGAGCAGAAGAGCAGACGTGGTCTTCGGTGACTATGCAAACATCCTTGCAGAAAAATCCGTTTTGAGCCTCAACACGACACCACCTTCTTTAGCTCTCGACATAAATATGACAGTAAAGTGCGCTAGCAGGGTCTAATGCAGGACTAAGCTCACTAAACTTATTCACGACGTGTCACAGAAACCAGACCAGTTGTTAACACGTTGATATTGGTGGGTTAGAGGTCACTTTGGGGACTTTAGTGCGCTGCCGTTTATTACATGACACAAAATTGAGGCTAACAAATCGGTGGACTGTGTAACAAACACGACTGCGTGTAAAGCTTTAGCAAAATCCACATCGAGCTCGTCTCCGCGCTAATTTCTACGGCAACACGCTAGCATGTAAAGTGTTGAGCTGGTTGTTACGCAGGCGACACACGGCCAAGTGTTACCGTTCAGGGCAACTCGAGCTGCGGACAAATACCAACGAAGCCGCAGCGGTGCCGGCTACGTGTCTGTCTGCCGTCTGACACGTTCGCGTACATGAATACAGGAATGAAAACGGCGTCCGGTAGGTTTAAGACAAATAAATTACGTATGCCGACAGCTTTTCAAAACATCCGCTGCACTTCCGCCTCCTCCTCCTCCTTCTTCTTCTCGACTATTTATTCTTCTGGCGGCTACATTACCGCCACCCGCTGGACTGGAGTAATGCAGCCAGTCATAACGTAGGAGGAGACAAGAGCACAAGGCCAGCGAGCATCTGCTGACCTCTTCACACAAACACACACTCTGGAAGCAGTTCAGCCTACTTTCCCAAGCAACACAGGCTTCTTTCACCGGGGTTGCACTATATTTGCAGGCTGTGCAGCAGTTAAGTCAATAGTTTTCCACGTGAGGTAATTCGGCAGAAAGGCAGCACGGGGATGCCGCCGAATCTGCTAAATCTATTAACAATAAGAAGCTTACAGCTATATTATTGTACCGTGTTGTAGAGCTTTGGCCCGTAGACACATTTCATTTCTTTGCATGTTCAGATGACCTGCTGTGCACTGACTGAAAGACATTCTAAGATACACAATGTTTTAGATTAAGTGATAGAATTAATCAGTGGTGGAATGTGATTAATTACATTTACTCAAGTACTGTATTTAAGTACAAATTGAAGGCACTTGTACTTGAGTATTTTCTTTCCATGCTACTCTGTATTCCACTACTAAGTCATAAGGAAACATTGTATGTTTTACTGCTCTACACTTCTTTGACAGCTTTAAATACTTTACAAATCAAGATTTTTTTTTCACACAAAACCATTTTGACAATCGTTTCAAGTAATTTTTCATGCAAAAACGTTTCATGGTTCCAGCTTCTCAAATGCGAAAATCTTCGACTTTTCTTTTGAATTATTTTAACATTTCTAATTTATTATTAATAATTCAGAATTTGGCACTATTGGTTGGACTAAACAAACATTGTCATGGTGCCACTTTGGGTAACTGTGACAGTACTTTTTCAGAAATCCACAGACTTATAAAATATGGTCCTTCATGAAACCAGTACTGAAACTGCAATTGCTGTTACATGCCACATAGTGACACTGTAGATCCAGTCAGAAAACAGCCTGCCTTCCTTCGCTCTTGACATGCACTGACTGTACTAAGCATTCACACTGAGCCACCTTTGGGTCCCTGGGCCATGGCTTGAGAAACAGTTCTGTTGAAGACTTTGAAGGAGAAAGTATTCAGACGACTAACAGATGAGCTGTGAGTAGTACCAGCTGCAGGGAGTAATCTCTGACCACTTCAATAATCTTGGACAGGAATTATAACAACATGTACGAATTGTGACAGAAACAGTTAAATGGACTGCGATTCAGTAGATGACACCGTTTGGATTAGATCAGTGACATGCTAAAATACATAAAGTTTGTATTAGGAAATTGGAAACAGCCTCTGTTTTGTCGTTCATAGAGATGGCTTTAGTTGCAATAAAATGTGTTCATGTGGTATGTTGAGCTGAAGGTCCAGAAGTCAGATATCAGGCAGAGCAGTTCATAAGATTTCATCATGAGTGAAGTGTATAGCTCCTCTTATTAGCATGAATCATGAAACTCAATCTTCTCTGTGAACATTACAGAAACAAAGCCACCATTAAACAAAGGTAAATCTGTCCTCATGTCATTCTTGGTAAATAAGACTAGACAGTGCAACCCACTGAGATTAGGCACATTTTGTCAGCAAGACATCTGTGCCTGTGTGCCCCCCTTTCTTTCTTTATTTCAAGCTCTGTTTCTCTGTCTCTCTATCCCTCCTCGCCTCTCTCGCTCTCTCTCTTTTTCCATGCAATTCAAAGACATTTGGCTTCAATCAACGAGCAGATTTGGACAGACGGTGAATGCTTCTGTTACGTGTGTGTGTGTGTGTGCGTGTGTGTGTGTGAAACGGTGTGATGTTTGAGTATGTGTTGGGGAGGGTCATTGCTCCACTAATGGTTTATTCAGAAACCTGAGCAGGGTGTTTTATGAAAATATCAAAATATTCTTTCAGTCATTTAGATAATGGGCAACTACTGTGTGTGTGTGTGTGTGTGTGTGTGCGGGCATGTGAGTGAGAGTGAGTGTGTGTACATATGAGTGAGAGAGTATGTGAGAGTGAGTGAGTGTGAGTGTGAGTGTGTGTGCATGTGAGAGTGTGTGTGTGTGTGCATGTGAGTGAGTGAGTGCGTGCCAAGAATTGATTTGACATTTTCTGATTTAAGGACTGCCTGGGTCCTCCGAGTTCAGGTGTGCAGAACAATGACTGACAGCACATTATTTGCTCACATTTTGTTTCTCAGTCTAACTTTGTATATTTGTCTCTCTTGTAGTAGTGATGCAGTTTTGATGAGGTCATGTTGTAGTCTGAGTACTGTCTAGACCAGTGGTTCCCAATCTGGGGGATGCCAAGATGAATCAGAGGGGTCATAGATAAAAAACAAACAGCCGTTACACAAAACTGTGTGCATTTTTCAGACTTCACAAATGTTTGCTTTTTTTGTGAAATATTGAAAATTGTTATCCCTTTAGGCCTATAAAAGCCCTTCAAATAATCTGAGAGGAAATATCATTCTTTGGTGTACGAGTACATATTAGCAGCTAATATCTTTAAAGTTGCAACAATTAGTCAATTATCAATCAGTCCATCAACAGCATCATCAGCCACTTTTTGCATTTGTTATAGTCATTTTCAAGCAAAAATGCTACACGTTTCTCAGTGCAGGTATCTGAAATTGAGGCTTTTCTTTGTCATATATTATATAAAGTACATATCTTTGGATTTTGGACTGAATAATAAGAAATAAATAAGAATACAAGCTGTCTAAATACATCACCTGGGCCACAAAACCATCAGTGAAATGAACAATAATTAGTTACAGCCGTAGATAACTTTGTTTCAAAAGTCAAAAAGGTTGGAAACCACTGGCCCAGACATTTATACGAACCTACAGTATGCAGTCCTTTCTATATGAGGACAGAACAAAAAGTCTGCCAAGGACAGTCCTGCCAGCACTTACTAAATATTTATATGTCTCCATTTCCCCTAAATCAAAACGTAGGTGATTCTTTCTACATCTCATTGCCAAAAGAGATGACTCCTCTGCTGGGTTACAGTTTCATATAAACAAGAAGGGTTTTCAACCATGTGTCCTAAACATCTCGACTTGGCCCTGGATCTAATAAACCCCACTTGGCTCTGCAGTTGCTGTCAAAAAGTGGTGACTAACACGCCGAATGGCTCTGTGACAAACACCTACCTCAACACATTCTTCGGGTCTCTTTCCCATTAATGAATGCTCTTTTATTAGTCTGCTCTATTAATTTCCCTTGGAGAGAATTCCCAGACTATAAAGGGAAGTGTGTTTTTCAGCGTAGTATTAGTTAAGTGTTAATAGGCCCAAAACAATAGCCTGCCATGTGCACCGTTGAGCCATAAATTACGTCTCTTGCTTCACTGCAGTACAGATCCTGATGTGTAATCCTTTTATAGCAGCGTTTTGATCGTCAACAAAATGTTCCTCATTTTTCAGAAGTCACTGAGTTGACAGTTGCTATATTGATCTGTTAATTTGTGATGGTGATGACGATGATGATGATGGAGATAAATATGGCAATTGTGATTGAAAAAGAGGAAGAACAAGGAGATAAAGGCGAGACAACAGAAAATTATGATTATGAAGGTGAGGGTGACACTATTGATGCGGACAATGATCTTGGTGGAGGTGGACATAATGAAAAAGTGGTGTTATTGATGATGCAGGTGAAGCTGAGGATGAAGATTCTATTATTGTGTTGACGATTATGCTGGTATGCAAGATGATGATGCTGGTATTGGGGGGGGTCACACAAGAAGTCATGAAAATAAACCAGAACCCTGAAACTGAGGCGGCTAAATGCAACTCAGCCATCATTCCTTTTATTATTTATGCCTGTGCTTTTCGTACTGGGTGGCATGGCAAGATAGGTCCATGTCTCCGCGCTCCAGGGTGCTGACCGAGTGAAATTGACCAAAAAATAAAAAGCATGGCTAACTTGATCTTAATATTTGGGGGGATTTTAAGAAGTAATCAGGACTGCAATGTAGATGCTCTCAGTGAAAAGGACCAGGGCTGGGACAAAAAAAAAAAATGGCCCTGGCAACCAACCGTGCCACGCCCTAAAAACACTAGAAACGTGCAATGATTATGATGTCAAGTAAAGATCAAAGTTTTTGTTTTTTTTAAATCAAAGTAATATATCAGTAAGATGATTAAAATAAACCATCAATCCTTTTGTACCGTTTGAAAACATTACCAACATGGCGGCCGCGATGACGCAGCAACGAGGCGGCCTATAGGGACGGAGACGCAGCGTGTCATACTCTGAAACCACGCCCACCGGAGGGGCGAACGCCCGGCGCCACAAACAACATGCAGCTAAGAAACGCTAACAAGACGCCTGCGGCTCGCTACAAACGCTACATTTGTCAAAGGAATGTTTTGCCAGAGAGGACAAAGTCAACGTTGCTACTGTGAGTTACTGCGGCGAGCTAAGGCGCACAGACATAACACTGCAGCGCTTTCCGACTCAAGACACATTCCACTACACAGGTTTCTTACTGTGAAAATGTTTCGACTTAGCTCACAGCGGCGCAGTTAGCCTGCAGCTGACGCCTGGGTGTTTGACTGACCCGTGGCTAAATGCTAGCTGCGCACACAGACATGCGGAGAGCCGGGGTCCCCACAGCGCCCCCCTTCCTCCTGCTGGTGACACACGTGTAGATCTACCTTTTATGTCTCTGTTGTTTGCTAGCGACAAGGAGGAACCTTCGCTACCGGTGTGGGCGGGGCTTAAATGCGACCTGACCTACAAAGGGGGAGGGTTTTTTAAAGATGTGATTGGGCCAGCCCACTGCGACTGGCGCTGTCAATCATCTACCTGTTTCATTATGAGAGAGAGGAGAGAGAGAGAGAGACAGAGAGAGAGAGAGAGAGAGAGAGAGAACGAGAGAGAACAGGGCCAGTTCGCCCCCGGGTGATGTATATAGTGATGGTGCTGAAGATAGTGGGAGTGATAATCTGTTGACGATGACGATGGTGGTCAGTTGCACGTGCAATAGAGAACAAACACGAACATGACGGTGGTGATGAAGATTAGGGAGGTGAAGATGATGATGATGGTGGCGATCATGCTGTGAAATAAAGTTAAGTAGTGGCGATGGTGGCTATCAGGAGGAGGAGGAGGATGATCACTGCACGTGCACAGGGATAGTTTTGAGTGCTAATAATAATGATGATGATGATGATGATGATGATTAGCCATCTAAGTGGGAGGAAGAAGTGGATGGACATCGCAGAAGTGATGAGGATGCTGGCGCTGGGGCAGTAAGAACGACTGCGGAGCATCACAACGCGCCGGAGCCGCACGCTGTGGGCGTGTCCGCGAGGGAGGGAGGGAGGGGTGGCGCGCTTCCACCTCGTGCACCGCGCGCGCGGACTCGCGCGTCTTCACTCCGAACTTTAACGGGTCGCGCGAGCAGGGACGCCGGGCGAGCCGGACGCGAGGAAGCGAGGTCTTGCCCGTCGATTCTGCGCGTCCGCGTCTGTCGTGCCGGTGCGATGCCAGCGAGTCGGGCCGGCGTGCTGCTCCTGTGCGCGGCGCTGGCGGTGAGTCGCGCCCGCAGGACCCCACCGGAGCGGGAGGACGTCCAGGGGAAGACCAGCGGCGCCCGGTGCACGTCCAGGTGCCTCACGCTGCACATGACTCAGCTGACCGCGGCCTTCAGACACCTCCAGGTAACACGCGCCGACCCCGGGGTCAACGCGGCCGCCGCAGTGTGCACAGAATCAACCTGAAGGCATGAAGTAGAAAACCAGCGGCTGAGGGTTTCGACGCTATTTGCCTCGTAGAACTCCAGTTACGTTGGTTTTATCCTTAATATCATGTGTATTTAAGCATTTATGTGACCCTCAATGGGGAGTCAACTGCATGCCTCAAAGGCAGTGCACAACTTTAGACAGTTTTACCCTATAACCCTTCTTTAAAAGGTGCATTGCTCTAATTTTTACAGGCCAGTTGCAAGATACTGTCTGTGTACTGCTGCCCTATCAGTTTTGATTTTGTACCTAATAGTCGCTTTACAGCAACCTCATTTTGCTTAAAGCTGTTTTATTATTTTAACCAATATATTGCTTTAATATTTATTGAGGCCTGCAGCATAATTTCACAGGAGGGTATTGAAGTGTGAACCATGCAGATGTGGGGACAGGGATGAGCATCTGGAATCAATCAGGTGCAGTCAATAGTCAAACAACATAGGAGAATCAAAGTTTAAAAAAAGGACTTTTGTAATACACTGGCCTGACGATCTCTCGATGAATTTTCAGATTTAGCACAAATGACTTGAGTCTACTCTCCACCACAGACATTAACATCAACTTCAAATTGCATCATTAAACTTTATTAACACAACAAAAAAGAAAGTTCTCTTGAGCAAATATACCTACACCTCCAACCACCGTTCACAGTTGTGTCAGCTAATTGTGCCACTCTTGTCAAGAACTGTGTTGGCTGCTGGAGAACGCAGAGTGTAGTCATTACAAATGTGTAGGTATCATCCAAATCTTTGAATAAAACTTTACAGGATCTTTACAGAAACAATGGCCAGTCAATGTCATGTTGTGCAGTGATTTTCTTTGATCAGATAAGAGGTGTTATGCACAAGAGAAGAAAAGCACAGTGGACCACTTACTTCCTAAATAATGAATCAGAGGAAACGTGATTTTCATCGGGGAGTTTTTGGACAAATTGTTTGACGTTGCTCAGATTGAAGCTGCCCCGTGATTGTACTCGGAGGGACAAAAAAAAGTTAGGTTACTGGTTTAGAATAGTTGACAAAATTACTCATCTCAGAAGAAATCACTGGCCCATGTTCCGTGGCCTTTGTAGTGAGGAATGTGAGATTAACGGGGACATTAGGATGTTACCAAGTTCGAAAAGCCACTTATCGTTAACGGCTTCAACATGTGCATGCTGTGTAGTGGGTGGGAAAGTCATTAACCACAGAGTTTATCCCCAGTGGCTCTGAAGTGTGTAGACGAAAGTGTGTGTGTGTGTGTGTGTGTGTGGTTTTGCATATGTTCATGTATAAAACGAAGGTTTGGTCTGGGCCTCGTCCATCTAGAATAGACTCCCGGCACCTGTGCATTGGGTAATGAGGTGGCCCCTGGATGACTCTCTAGCAGTGCGATGTGTGTGTGAGTGTGTGTACGGTGGGGTTTCTGTAATGGAGGTGTGAGAAAGGGAACATTTGGTTTAAACTTTATGAAGTGGAGTGCAGTAGTCAGATGTTGAGCATCAAACGGCAGCGACACGGAGGTAGCAAACAGGCCACACGTTCATTTTCTTCTTTTAAAAACTTTTAAAAGTGAACAAAGTGTTGCATTCCCTTCTGATACAACTCTTTAATTTCTTGTGTGAGTTTGTTTTCTGTCATAGTCTTGCCATTAGTTGACATGCATGGTGTGTTGAGACTTCCAGGACTGCCTCTGTGCACTGATTCTTTGCAAATGAACGGATCTTTCACTCACTTTAAGAAAACTGGGTTGTTAAGACTCAATGCTACATGGACTGGGTTCTTAAAATGAACAATCTTTGCTCTTCATCGTAATGAACTTAGCATTGTCTAGTTGATTAGTTGATTGACAGAAAATTAACAGGGAACTATTTTGATAATCGATTATTTATTTGATTCCTTTTTCATGCAAAAATGACAACTCCAGCTTCTCCAGTGTGAGGATTTCATCCTTCACTCTGTTTTATATAACTGTAAAATTAATATCTTCGTGGACTTTATGGACTATTGGTTGGACAAAAGCGAGACATTTGAAGGCATCTCCTTGGGCTTTGGAAAGCTCTGACAGGAATTCTTCATTACATTTTGACATTTTATAGTCTGATGAATTGCGAAAATAATAGTCTGATTCATCAAGGTTGAAAATGATTGTTAGTTGCAGCCCTATTTGAAATATGTGTAAGAAGAAGAGCTCTGCACATTATTGATCAGCAGGAGAGTGACAAACAGGAAACGTGTGACTCCGAAAAACATTTTAGGATATGAAGGGTCGCTGAAAACCTTGTGAGTTATACCAAATTAAAAAGAGCCTCTAAACTTTGAGCAAACAGGGAAACAAGTTTCCTCTCAGCCACATCCTGGGGAACAGCATCACTCCCTGAACCTATTATAGGACAGTGTAGCACAACACAGAGTGATTAATGAGTGGGAGAGACTGTGTGTTAGAGCATTCATTCATCTTAAAGAACGTTTAAAAACAAACACAAAAAATCCCTTTTGATAACATCTCCAGTAACTATAACATCAGTGAGGGCAAATAGAGCTTTACTCATCCTACCCTGTCGCCACACTCGGACGCGAACACACAAGCACACACACATCGCTTCCTCTGGCTTCAAGTGGGTGAACCCTGTGTTTTTGTCCCGTTCTCTCTCTCAGTGTGTGTGTGGCTAGTGTGTAGCCACTAGAATGTGAGTCACCAGTTTTCTATTTACACCTCTCTTTCTGCTGCTTCTCTGGGTTTTCCACTACTTTCCCTTGTATGGTGTAATAGTGTAATTATAGCTCTCCGTGCATATCTGTGTGTGTGTGTGCACATGAGCATAATATATATATATATATATATATATATATGCGCTGTCATATTCCCAAATTCCTCCTTGATGTAAACTCCTAAAAATAAGGGAAAAAACTGCAGCCTCGCCTGCAGAGCTGGATCTTTTTGCACATACGTAGTAGATCAGATTAGGCTGCGTGTCTGAAACACTCACAGGTCTGTGGTGCTGATGAGCCGATGGTTAGCGAGCCAGGGCTGAGGGCCACTCCGAGGCTGAATGAGCTGCCTGTGCATTCATGTTTGTGTGTGTGTGTGTGTGTGTGCGTGCGTGCATGTGTGTGTGCGTCCTAGCTGCTCTGCGGTAGGTAAGTCTAATCAGCCCAGAGGTCGGTCAGCCAACCAGTCACGCTCTGAAAAAGACCAGAGACAACGGTCAGGTCAGGTTGCACAGAGACAGACGGGGGGAGATAAAGGCAGGTAGACAGACGCAGTCAAGCACGAAGGCATGCAGGGGAGGTGGAAAGTCGGGTGAGCAGGCAGGTAGACACACACAGACAGGTGTGACAAACATACGCGAAGACAGACAACCTGACACACACGTTAAAAAGTGGACTCACGTGCAGGCAGACAGGTAAGCAGAGAGACAGGCAGAAGGGTAGGCGATGGCAGGAGACAAAGGCTTGTTTGATTCCCCTCAGAGATAAAGCCTCTGCCTCTTTCTGCGACTTTGCAACTCCCTGTTATTTGATCAGCAGGACCAGGGATGGATGGTGCTAAAATTGTGACGGTGTAGGAGTGACTCTCACCTGAAACCGGGACAAGAAATTCCAAGACAGTAAATCACAGCTGGAATGGCAAAGCATTGGTCAGCCACAGAAAGGGAGGCAGACAGAAAGACCCTTTTACAGCATCAAAACCGTGACAGCACGTTATATCTGATACTTGAGTAATTAAAACCATTCTTCCTCTCACTGGTGATCACTCTAATATCTGCACGCCGAATATGAAGCCACCGCCAGCAGCCACCGCCAGCGTTCCCGACAGGACCCCCTAATTGGTCTGTGTGTGTGTGTTTTTGTGCACGTGTGTCAACGTTAGTGTTTGTGATGCCCCACATCCTGTAAACAACAAGCGTCACAAAAAAGTGGTTGTTATACGGCCCTGGACTGTTCCTCGTCCGACTGTTACTCATCCATCGGTAAAAATAAATAAATATGAAGATAAAACCCAGCTGCCGGCTAACTTAGCTTAGCACAAACACCGGAAGCAAGGGGAAACGGCAAGCCTGCCTCTATCCAAAGGTGACAAAATCCACCTACCAGCACCTATAAGTCATTTTTAATCTTTGGCTTTTGTGTCATTACGAATTAAACAAATGAGCTTTAGAGGGATTAAGACTGTGTCTCATTTGTTTTATTCATACAAATCCCAAAGATAAAAAACGACTAATCACAGTTTTACAGAAAATAACGTGTTACGTTTGACAATTTCTTGGTGAGGACCAGTAACTTCCTGGAGTGTCCGCTGGTTGCTGGGCAACTGGTTTCCCGCTGTTTACAGTCTTTGTGCTAAGCTAAGTAAGCCGGCAGCTGGCGGTATCTTCATATTTAGCATAGATATATGTGAGGCATAACAATTTTATATCTAAGCTTATTTCCCAAAATGTAGAGCTTTTTCTGTAATTAGTTGATCATTTAGAGAATACATTTTTTTTTTTTTTTACCAATGGAAGTCATCATTGAAGTGAAACAGAAAGACGGATGTCGACGTAATTCGGATGAGGCAAGGTTCAGGGCCGTACAACAACCACTTTATTGTGATGCTTGTTGTTTACAGGATGGGGGGCACCACAAACACTACCATTGACACACGTGCACGGAAACACAAACACACACACACACATACACACACTGACTAATTAGGGGCTTCTGTCGGGAACGCTCAGACCTCAACGTGGGCTTTTTTGGAAGAACATTAAAATCTGTTGAGTGGAAGTTAGTCATGATACATTCACCGCGCGCGCGCACACACACACACACACACACACACACAACATGCACACACAAACAAACACAACATAGCTGTGTTTGCTTCTGGTCATCTGGGTGTGATTAGCAGAGTTAATGCCTCGTGTTAAATCGACTTTCTACTGCACCTCACCGCAAACACTGACCACAGCGCACACACACACACACACACACACACACACATATATAATATGTACATACACTCTCTCGCCCTCTGTCTCTCTCTCACACACACACACACACACACACACACACACACACACACACACACACACGTTTTATCGCTTCATCTGGCAGAAGTGTGATTTATATCTCTCACTCGTTCAAACACTGAAGGGTGTGTGCAGCTGTACGCGTGCATGTTGATCGTGCACGTGTTTCTGTGTGTGTGTGTGTGTGTCCCTGCCTCTTCGTTCAGTAATATCTGGTTGTTATTCTTCACCAATGATTACCGTGGACTCATCAGAGCCATGTGGAAGTCCTTCAGTGCAAGTGTTTCTCACTCCGCGGGTCAGTTCTGTTTCTGACGGCTCTCTCGTGTCTCAGGCTCCGACAGATTTCTCTTGTGGATCCCAGGATAGAAAAAAAGTTTTAGACCCTGTGTTTTTAGTGTTAGTATGAATTCCAGCCATGTGGAAATCCATCATAAAAATGAACAGGGATTTTTGCACGTTTTTGATCGAAGTCGTACATCATGCGCTGTGCTGACGTGATATTCTCTTGATATTTTTCATGCAAGGTATCTTGTGAGCGAGAGCCATAAAAAAGCCTTTGGGCCAAAAAGTTCTGTAGGTCTTTTTTAAATACATAAATACATCGCATACAATAACCAGAAGTATAGTGCCATAATAAATGTATTTGTAAGTTTTAAAATGGTCTTCCACTTCAGATTAAAATACACTTAAAAGTTGGCTTCCCATTAATAATATAACTCTGAAGACTAAACTCCAGCCAGTCACCAAAATTTATTGCGTCCTGTTTCACAACTGGTATCCCCCACTCCCTGCCAGTCTCCTCCCTGCTCCTATTAACTAATATTTATTTTCATAAATATGTCTGTCCCTCCTGCTCTTTTCAACTTCCTCCCTCCCTCCCTCCCTCTCTCCCATTTCCTCTGTCTCCCACATCCAACTTCTTTTCTCTTCTTCCAGCCACCTTCTTCCAATCCTCCCGTTCCTTCCCGAACTTTTTCAACATGTGCAGCTGTTTTGCCGCAGACAGACAAACACACACACACTCACTCTGAGACCCCACGAAACCCGACTTTGACCACCGTTTAATAGCCATACGGCACACAGGCCCGTCTAAACTGCTTTGATTGACTCTGACAGCAAATATGTCCCATGAAATTGACTTCTGCGTGTGTGCATCAATGTGTGTGTTGCGAGGGGGCTGAAGAGGAGTGACAGAAAAGGGGGGATGTTATGGTGAGGAAGACAGAAAGAGAACGAGAGCGTGAAAAAGATTAAGAGAGGGGATGAAGATGTGAGGCCAGCATGGGTGAAAGCAGCTTTATATCTCGTGAGCGAAAATCTGGAGATGTTTAACTGTCCTCAGTTCTTTGAGTTGAGCATCTACAGTACATCATCGCCATCATTTTCAAGTTCTCTCGGGTCATTTCTACAGACGTTGGCAGCAACGGGGAGAGACTGAGAGGAACAGTTGGAGCATACAAATTAAAGACAGAACGAATGACAGAGTGGCCAAAGGAGGCTAATCTGGATGAGTAGCAGCAGGAGGATGAAGAAGAAATGTAAAGGGTGTGTGTGTGTGTGTGTGTCTTTGAATTGTACTCAGATCCTCTTCCTGTTCTTCTGTATCTGTTTTTTTTCTCCCCCAAAAGAAAGGCAGAAGGATGCTTGGTTGAGTTGTCCATCCTTCTGCGGGAGCACAAATGTCCAACCCACCTTGATCGATACAGGAGCAGGACAGAGCAGAGCAGTATTGCCTAAATCAAAGATCATAGTATTTTTGACTGGGTACCTTGGATACTGGAAATCAGCAATGTAATGATATTTTGGGGCGTTTGAGAAATAATTAGGGCTCCGATGTAGATTTGATTATCATTAATGTGGATATAATTAAGATTCCAAACTATTTGGTGTCATATGAAATAAAAATGAGATTACCTCAATCAAACTCAATAACCAAACTTAACATATTTACATGTTAGAGCTTTGGAACATTTTTCTTCATCATTTTGTTACACTGTTCAGCAGTCATGGTCTCTCACCCTACATATAAAACCCAACCAGTCAAAGGTACATTCATTTTGTTTAACGTAAGAAAGACTTTCTAGTAAATACATGGAATTTCTAACAGAAGCCATTAAGCCAAAGTAGTAAAAGCAGTATATTATATCGCCCCATCGCTAAAAACTCAAGGAATTCACTGAAAGACACAAACTAATGCTGAAAGATTATCTGAGGGCGGAATTAGCTTTACCACTGAGCCCCACGGTGCCCATTCTGCAGCACTAATGCAACTCCCAAGTACCCCGTGGAGTTTTTGACCACTATGAGTGCTATGGAGCAATGTTTTTACGCGTGGATCCCCTGATTTTTGTTTGTCTGTACACCGGAACACGCACATTCCAGCCAGCATTTTCACATTATTCCGCTTACCGACATCTGGCGGTTATGTGCCGCAGAAAGCAGCAAATCTCAAACAAAGGCAGCGAAGAAGAAGACTGCTAGCAAGTTAACATGGATTTACAATTCAAAATGTTAAAACATCGGATTTGCAAATGTTTATGAGGAAGGAAATTCACGATTCTTTTTATTTATTTATTTTTTTTAGACCTCATGGATAGACACAATACGTTTTAGTGAGTAACACTGAATGTAAAACTCACACAAATCTTACAAGAAATCTCCACGGGGGCACCTTTAATGTGTATGATGGCAGATTTGTCTATAGAATATCCAATGAAGCATGTAACATGAAACCCTGTAGAAGTTTTTATTCTCTCCTGGACTTGCGTCCCGTTTGCATCATGACTTGATCACAAGAAAAACATGTTTTAATGTTTTTGAATGTCTGCAAAGGTTTGTCTTTGGATAAATTACCAGTGGATCCAAAATATAGACGAGAAAACGCAGAGGGACACTTGGTGTCTGTTTATGGTTCAAGCATATTAGTAGCAGATTAGTAAGGTTATTCACAACTGTGTCATCCAACAGAACCAGTGGAGGGACAGTGTTAGGGTACCTCCCCCATTTGAGTGAGTTCCGCTGCTACTACAAGACCTGTATCCATGGCGACTTGGGCATTTATGGCGCAATCAGTAGCACCTGGGCTGTGTCAGTGTTGCGTAGTCAGAAAGTGCCTTGAAGAAAAGAGCGAAAAGGGGGGCAGGGGAGGATGGTGATTCTGTCTCTGTAGTGATACCACGACACTCGTTCCTCTGTTCCTCCTCTCACCTGTTCCTCTTTCCATTCATCCTTCCCCACAGACTTGTTACTAATCTATTCATCAGAGATTTAACAATTACTTTAAAGCTCTACTGCTTTCTTCTTCCGCTCACTCTCATCTATCTCTCTCTACGTGAGGCTGGTTAAGCAGTCGCCACAGCATTATCCCTTTTTAACAACTAGAACAGATTACGGTTAAGCCAACGGTGAGCACCCCATCAATACTCACTTAGTCTTAAAGGCAAGAAATACACTTGTATTTCTCCCAAGATGATGTCCAGCAGCCATTTCACAGATCGAATTTCTGCTTAAGCTGAGCCACGGCCTTTGTTCACAACCTGATCCTGATTTTGGTTGCACTCCTCGTGTCTCCTGTCTGAAAACTACCCACATCATCACTGCTGCCAACAGCTGGACAACTGAGGCAGTAGCAAGCAGCTGTGGCACTGGACGTGGACAGGGGTGAGAGTACGAGAGGAAGGAGGCGAGCAAAATTTGTGGAGAACTTGGCGCGCTGACCACTTTCACACATATGCTCGATGGCCAGTCTCTGCAGAAAGAAGGCGTGACTGATGGTTTTGTCAGTTTTTGAAATTTAACGAAAGTCGGGAGAGGCAGCCCTCCCCGCCGTACAGTCAGATAGAAGCTCTTAACTCTACGTGCCCTCACTTCAGTGAAAGTCTGTGGCTGTTCTAGTGACATATTCAGACATCAAAGTCCAATTTAGCTCCTTTATCAGCTGTTTCGCCAAAGTAGTCAACATGCATCTGCTTTGAATGTTAAGAGTGAACAAGTCAACTCAGCATCTTTTGTACCGTGAAAGCCCTCAGCCACTAATCTCTAACCTTTAACCTCTGCACCGATTACCCTACTCTAGCCCCTTAACCCTCATTATACCGGAAGCACAAAGGCTACTTTAAAGAGGAGAAGCCGTGAAAAGAGTGCGTGTGTGTGTGTGTGTGTGGAAAGAGATGAGCTTGGTTCAGTCTAAATACAGCATCACTCAGGAGAGGGTTTTAGGAGTCGTTAAGACGGCTTATCCCACAGACACACGCACACACGCACACACACGCGCTAGATACTCCCCGGAGGCGCGCACACATGACAACAGACACACAAATGCACACAGTGTTCTAATGGTTGTTTTGATGTTGGACGAAGGCATCACGATTGTGCTGGTGATGATGACGAAGCATTTCAGAGGGAAGAGCAGCAGGTTTGCCACACCGACTGACTCTCTTCCCAATGCAAGTTTAAAAACTGCTGACAGGGTTTTCAGGTCTGCATTTAAACCATTGAAATGATGCAAAATGTCCAAAAAGCAGTTGGAGAAAATAAAATAAAAAGTTAATGGGGCTCAAAAAAGGGGGCTGCAGGGGGGATTTCAAGAAGCAAGCTGGAGCTTGGAGCATTATTTCCACTATGTTTCGACATTTAATAGAATAAGCAGCTTTATGATTTATCAAATATAATGAGTAGAGTATTTGATAATGAGGTGGATAATTTCACAATGATGAAATAATAAGAAAAACAATCCTTAATGTAGCTCGGGTATCGACATCTTCTTTGTGTTACAGGTGAGATCTCAGAACACCTTGCAGCTCTGCATGGCCTTGTGTGTTCAATACCAAGTATGGATGAGAACATGTTTTATTTCTTAAGCAAGTTTCATTTGGATGGAAGAGCCTTTGGGACTAGGGGGTTGGTTTGGTTAATCTGTATTTCTGTCCCTGTGGTCATGAGATGACGTCTCCCTCAGTCACAGTGGTTGTAGCAGCCGTGTTTACTGGTGGTCTTGACTCACTTAGCAGTAACTGTACACACATACGCCCGCATGCACACACACAAACGTACATCCCACCAAGTGACGTGCTCTCCGTCTGGTTCAGCGACCGCAAACACACTGTGTCAAGTCATCTTGCACGCCGAGGATAATTATGTATGTTCAGAAATCAGTTTATCTCAAATGTTTTTTTTAAATAAGACAACGGTTGAGTGTGTGTCTGTCTGCATGTCAGGTTGACCTCTCATTAACAATATTTTGCTTTCTGCCTCCTTGTTCGTTGGACAGCAGTCTCGCATGAATGGGTCAAATGTGGGCAGGATGCATCCACTTGTCTGTCAAAGATTTATTTGTCTCTCTGTGTTTGTTTTAACCCTCATACTCTCTTGTCTGTTCCAGAGTGACCAAGTCCTGGATTGGTGTGAAAACCACAGACGCTGTGCGCAGGTAAATACACACACTTGTACTGCTTTACCTCCAAAGACATTATACTGACTTGCATTCAGTTCCCTTAAGGCTTTCCCAAACATCAATGACTAGTTTGTGCTTAACCCCAACCTTTAATCCATTCAAAGCCCAAATGTTAACCCCAAAACCAAGTCCTCGGTGCAGGAGCAAAGAGTTCTGGTAACTCTGACTTGGTGGTGCGGCTCATTGAACACAATTGGCTGTGTTCGTGGGTGGTAAGCCTGTGAGGTTTCTTGTCCTTTTTGCTGCACTAGCAACTCCTACTGGTCAGCTGGAGTGGAAGTGGGGCTGACAACGTGAACCAGCATTGAGCTGGCAGGTGAAGAGAAGCTGCTGCCCAAAACGACAGTAGGGTTTAGCAGTAACATGGGCTGCAGTGCACAGGGGAGTGGGCATTTCAAATCCTCCCCAAAGAACAGGGCAAAGTCTTACTGTTACTATAAGATAAGTGGGGATGGGATTTTTGTCTTCAGATATGAACCAATAGATCCCGTGAAGAACAGGCCAAGTTCTTCTGCCTGAGTCAGTGATTGAACAAAAACCTCCCCAAACTACAGCACACAAAACAAGAGTTTGCTGGACGCAAAAACGACAATGAAAAAAAGATCAAAACATCCGCGCACTTATGGCACTGACACCATATTCATTATCTAAGCTTGGCCAGAAGCTCAGATAATACATTTTGTGCAAAGGAAATAAGTTGATGTTTTGATCTTTTCCCTTTGATTGGCTGTCACAGGAAACCTCAAACTAATGTTGTTTAACAGTTGAAATCAGTGTGCATGGTATATTAAAATGCAGTTAATAGTATATCTGTGTTGTGCTACATTACCAAGTAACTGTCACTGGTGTAATGGTCCAAATCACAGGTTTACTGACAGTCAACAAATTTAAAAAGTGGTTGATGATTTGAACCCATCTTGTCTGTAGTAAGTGTCTAACGTACACGTGTGGCAACACTCAACGAGGTGTCCTGATGCTAGAATCGAATGAGGCTGACACAACAACGGTTCAGTGCCTCGAGAGGCAAAGAACCAGAGAGAGAGTCTTTCTCTTGCTTCGCTTGTGTTCGGAACCTTTACACCCACCGCACGGCTCCTGTAATAGCAAAGGTTGTGTTTTTAGTTAAAATAACGTCCTCCCTTATATCCCCATTATCCATCCACCCTGGAGCAAGAATTATCCCCTGTTTATTCACTTAACACGGCCTGCCAGGAGGCTTCACTGTGTGTGTGTGTGTGTGTGTGTGTGTGTGTCTGTGTTAATTCATTGTTTGATTCATGACGAGTTTCCATGCTGTGTATTTTTAGCTGCCAGTCTGTCCACTCTGCAGCAGTTCCAGCTTGTTCCAGCTTTCTGGACATTGCTGTGGGTGTATTAAACCGCCGGTCAGTGGGTGGGTGAGACAGAAACCGGGTCTCCGTATTTTGATGCAAATTAACATGTTTTTTTATTGTTTTATTGGCTGAATCATGATGCTGTGCAATCTGCAGCCTAAAACATGTCTGTAAAATATCTGTCCGCCATGACGTTTTACTTACTGGCCTTAACTTACTCAATATTAATGACTTCTTGAAAGATTCTGTCTGGTTTCTGATTGATGGTGTTGTCTGAACTCTCCATTCAGACGCAGACCCCATTTAAAAGCTTCATCGCACCGGAATCGTATTTTACTTCTTGCAACATTTCCAAGCATCGCTGCAAATTCACATGACAGTCGGACAGAGGGAAGGCAGGAGACAGGCGTGAGAGTGGGAGCGAATATCAGCAGTGTGTGCATGTTGAGGTCAGCCAGGGTTAATGTCAACAACAGCCGGGAGCATCCCCCCCCCCCCCCCCCCCCAACAGACTGTTGCAGGGGATCCACACTGAGCGAAATATCAGACATCAACGTTCGGCTCTACCTAACCGCCCTCACCACCTCAAACAGAAACACAAACACACACAGCTCCTTTGACCTTACTCAAACTCATCTGTATGCCTTGTATCCCTCCTTCGTTCCCTCCCTTTGTTTCTATCCCTGATGTTTAGACTTCAACAAGTGAACATGAGAGAATGAGAATGGAAAATATTTTCTAGCTTAATACCATGTCCACAGTTTATTACGCTGGCTTTGTGTCTTGCTGTTGTACATGTGTGAACACCAGTGTGCCACTATGCTGTAACCGACGTCCAACAACAGTCTCTGGAATTGGCCAGTGGGGGCCGACGCTGCGTAAACCGCAATTTTCTTCTCAGACTGCCTGATACTGAACAGAGGAGCACAGTGTCTCTTCTTGCTTGTTTGAATTGAAAAGTTATTCATTCTTGCCGTTTTACATTCTGTTGAAAGTGGCCACAGCCCAATTTGTAAAAGTCACCACGGCAGGCCAACAAAAGTAAATTAGAACAGAAAAGCACATGTCCCAGTCCTCAGCTGTAATCGCAAAGATTAATCAAAATAATGAATTACACAGCGGAGGAAGTCCAACACTGTTTAATGCTCCCAAGGTGCATATATTTGTTATGTTGGAGATGTTTAGGCATTGCTATTATTTTTTTTATTGATTATGCACCTTGGGAGCATTATACAATGAGCGCAGTCCACTTTATTATTGTTTCATTAGCTAGCAAATATTCCCAGGGCTCTATTCTACTCTATTCCATTAATCCTGCATTTGTTCCAGTAACATATTTGATATAAGAAGGTAAAGCACAGATCCCAACAACAGGTTATAGTGAACTACAGAGAGACAAACGTTTAGTTCAGGATGGCAACGTTAGTTGGTTGGTTCACCACTTTGTTCCAGACTGAAATATCTATATAGCTATTGGATGGATTGCCGTTCATTGTTGACATTCATGGTTTAAAGAAGATATATCATAATGACTTTGGGGATTCACGGACTGTCCTCTAGCTCCACAATGAGGTTGACATACGTGGTTTTGTGTGAAAGGTCTCAACACCTGTTGGATGGATTGCCATGAAATGTTCATGCCTCCCTCAGGATGTATTGTAATAACATTGGTGATCTTTGGTGACTTTTCATCCAGCGCCATCGTCAGGGCAAAATATAGATTTGTCGTATTCTTTGCAAAACTGATGAGATTCCCATCAGCTGCAGCTGTACTTTGCGTCCCGTACTAATTAGCAAATGGTAGCATGCACGCTAAAGTAAGATGGTGAACACTGTAAACATTATACCTGCTAAACATCAACATGTTGGCGTCGTCATTGTGAGGCACCTCTCGAGGCACCATTCTGCCTAATAACACCCTTACAGAGTCTCTAGCATGACTGTAGACTCTTAGCCGTGTTAACGCCTCTGCTGATGTGACACCGGTTCTGGTAAATGATACAGTACTTTTTTTGATACCTTACTTTTAAGAATATAAATAGAATCTCTCAAATATTAAATGTTGTCTTAATTGCAAGCAGCCAGAAGAGAACGTTTCCTGGATAAAATTCAGTCTGCGACTAGCAAACTATCAGACGGGAAGTAGTGAGTCTACATTTTTCTTATGTTTATAAACTTATTTTTATGGCTATTAAAAGCAAATCTAACAAAATGTGACTTGGTCCCAACCTGCATTCCCCTGCAGGATCTCATAAAGCCTTTTGGCAGTGTAACATACTTAATAACTTTTGACAGAGGTTTTTACAGAACAATTTGAGGACGAGTATTACTTTTCCCTCAACTCCTTGTTGGGTCCTCACCCGGACTTGGAGCAGTACTGGACTTGGTTGTTCTCACTCAGTCTGTACACTCACAGTCACACACACACACACACACAGTCACACAGTCACACACTCACACACACAAACTTAAGTAGATTAATTTAATTTCCCATGCCATCTATTTCACTTAGGAACTCTTGTAAATTTTTAGGGGGCATCTGGAGGACACTTAGGGTGCAAATACACTCGGTATATACGGGTATATACCATATGGAATCTTTGATTGCAGGACATTCTGACAGATTTAAATAAATTAGTGAGGAGTTCATCTTGCAGTACTAATAGGGTAGGATGAGAGAACGATGGATGAAAGAAATGGTACGACAGATAAAGGTAAGCATTGTTTCACCAACTTTGGTGCTTTATATGATCCTTTGTTACATCAAGGCCCGGGGGCTTTCTACCGAAGAGACACACACACACACGCACACACACACCAGGCAGATGTTGCACATATGGTTTGTGTCACATCATCAGTGGACTCTCTCTCATGGAAACACACATGGGAGTTCACTAAAACTGAACTACAGCCCTCACTCAATTCCTCCATCTGTCCATCTTCTCCTCCTTTTATCTCTTTCCTTCTCGCACACGCACACGCAGAGACGTCGTAGTAATGTGTACCAGGTGTGTGCGTCAGCGGGCTGTCCACTAACAAACAGGTCTAATTCAGAACAAAGGAACCGAGCTATCAAGTCACGGTTACTCTTCCTCTTATCATCCTTTCTTCCTCGTAACCTTCTCTTAAGAGGCTCAAATTACTTGTGATGCCAGTTGGAGTTGTTCTGTATGTGTGTATGCTGTGGCTCAGGAGGTAGAGCTGGTTGTCTACTTACCTGCAGGGTTGGAGGTTCGATCGCACCTCCTGTCAAAGTGTCTTTGAGCAACACGAGTCCTGTCCTGAGCCTCAGCTGAGGAAAAAAAAGTGCCGTGTGTTAATCTGTACTCTCGGGTTTAAAAATGATTATCTCAAGAATCATTATATAGATTTAAGGGAAGATTTCACACTGTTTTGCGCTTAGTATTGGATGTTTATCAGCTTTCACTTTGTAACGTTATATTTAATGTGCTTTTCACTCCAAAACCAACCTCCCTGGGCGCAGATTGCAGAAGCATCGGCATGCTTAACAAATCCGTGATTTACACATGGCTCTTTGTCTTAACTGACCCCAGAGGGTCTCGTAGATTTCACATGATTCCGTAGGGAATAACCCCTATACGAGGCTACTGAACAAGCACTGCCCTTCGTTTCAGTACCTCCTAAACTGACCATGTCACAACTGAACATAACAGTCTTCCGTGTATGAAGCAGTGCTGCTGAATTATGCTTGCAACTTATTAGAGGCTGTTTGGTTTCCACATAAAGAGCACAGGAATAATTCTTGTTCTGCTCCACTCTCCCGTCCTCTCTATAAATATCTGTATAAAAATAGTTACTTTTTTTTTGTTTTGGGATACAATTCTTCACCCATCAATTTTCCATCACTTATATGGGTAAGCAGAGTAGCTCAAATGACCTCATGTCCAAGCCACATACTCCAGCTCCTGCTGTTGGTTCCTAGCAATCCCAGGCCAGGTGGGATATGTAGTTCCTCCATCGTCTTATTGGTAGTTTTTGGGGTTTCCTCCCTGTTGCACACGCTTAAGATGAAACCGGCAATCATAGTGTTATAATCAAAAGACAGGAGGAAATGATAGAAGAGGAATATTTTGGAAAGAGCAGTCTGACGCCCCCTTCTCACCCCCCCAACCGTAGATTTTAAAGCATCTCAGTCATAATCACTCCATTTGGACAACCCAGCGCAGCAGCTGCAAACAACTGCTTGCTAGCCCATAAAAGCGTACATATCAATTTTAACTCCTTTTGTTTCTTCTCCTTTTCCCACAGTCATCTCCATTCCCTCCGCTGTTCAAACTTGTCTCGTAATTTAATGTGATGTCTGGTATGAGATATGTCACATTTACTTGGGCATAAATGCCAATTATGTCAAAATATTGTCAGAAATGCCAGCTCATGCTTGCAGGGCATTTGAAGGAATATATCAGGTTTTCAGATCTGTGCCTGATTGATTCTGTTTTTTTTGTTTTTTTTCGCCTTCTGGAAAGTTAACGAACCAGCAAATCTTATAAAACCTTGGCGTGTTTTTAGCAATGAACCTCATGTCAAACCTCAGCATGTAGTTTTATTTTAGATACAGAGAAAGCACAGAAAGAAAATGATTAAGGGAGCAGACAGGGAGAGAAAGCTCTGGCCGGGTTTCGTCTCAAACCGTTATGGACACGTGTGGTTTGAGAGGTGAGGAAGTTAACCACTAAACAATCTGAGCAAAGCATTTGTCTTCTTGTCTGTCCTCCCGATCTCTTTTTCGTTCCCGCTGTTCTCTTTCCTCCAGCCTTTCCTCTCCTCCCACATGCTGCTGACCTGAGTTAGCTCTGGTTGTACATGTTATTCCAAGGTCTGGGGAAAAAAAGCAAGTCTAACATGCTGTTCAAAGGGGTATTTGGAATTTGTTCTGCTACTTTTCATAGTGTGTGTACATACTGTATATTCATGGGTGTGCAATATATAAATCTGACATGTTCTGTAGAATCTCTTTTAGCATATAAGTGCGGCTGTAAAAATAATTTACTTACTGTGAATAGAATATATTGTAATTTTAATATTGTTGAAGAAAATCAAGTAATAGTAATATTTAAGAACATGTAACATTTTTCTATCAAGTTTTCTCAAAAACAGATTTTAATCACAACTGGTCAGAAAAACTGCAATTAAATATTTTCACTCTATTAGTCACATATACTTAATCTCTTGTTAAGATCCTTTGCTGTTGCCTGTAGTGACTATGATTGTTTCCTTACAGTTACACTGCTTCCAGTTTGTTGTCCGCTTGTGGCTTTCCGCTGTTGTCACTATACCTTTAACCGTAAGCCGGTACGCGACATCACTGTGTCTGCATGTCACAATGTGGGCCACCAGGTCAGATTTCGCAGGAAATCTGCTGGTTTGCTTTGCAAGAGAACACAACATGGAGAGGATGCTGTTCTTCACTTTCGGGGTCTCCGAGTAGCTGATGGTGGAAGATGAGACAATCCGATGGAAAATCACTTTCCAGTCATTTGTTTTGTGTGTTTAAGAAGGTGAAAAAGGTCATTTTTTACAGAAGAAGAAACATCCTTTGCAGCAACAAGGTTTACTTGAAATTTGGTCTCAACTTTACAAGATGTGTACCACAGAAGGTAAAACCGTATGAGATTGAGGCCTGCAGTCTGCGGCTCTCATTTTTCCATCATGTTATAATCATACAAAGACATAACAATGTATTCACACTTATTAATTAGTATTATGGTATGTAGTGTACCATAATACTTTCTTGGCACCAAAGTACAGAAAGCTGGTATCAACTGTTGGTACTTATTCATTGAACAGATAGTTCCTGATTTATCTATATAATATTTCATTATTTAATGTTGCCAATTGTTTATTAGCTTATGTATAGCCAACAATCAACATTTGAGAGCTTCCTTTCTTAAATAGATAAAGGGCTTTGTAGAAAACATGTCTGTATTTGTAAAATTAAGGTACTGAAAACAGAACTGCTGAACAAAAAATTATAATTATATTGATTTGATATAGGCACTGGTGTTGATCTTCGCAGCAACACTGAAGGAATAGTACAAACGACACCCAATCCTAAATGCTACACGGACTGTACTGTAGGGTAGAACATACACTCTGAACAACTGATGACATGAAGTAACACAAACAGTTTTTCACGTCGCACACACTGAACTGGTGACCGTGTATGGAGAGGGAGCACATCTGGTCTGTGGCTGTCTTTCTTTTTGTCTCTCTCTCTCTCTCTCCCCTTTTCTCTGTCTGACCTGTTTCACTACTTGTCTTTCATCTCTTCTCTCCTTTTCAACTGACAGTCACTCCCCCCCCCTATCCACTCTGAAACCACATCTGTCCCATTTCCTCTCCTCCCTCTCACTGAGTGTGCCTGTCATCCCTCTATCGTGCAGGTGAGGCCATAAAACAGCAGGAGAGGCCAGGGGAGGGCCGAGACACAAGGTGTGTGATTAATTATTATACAGATATCTGAGGAGCTCCTATGTAAACTCTGCACACACATACAGACATATACATGGTCATTAATCTGTAGACTCTGTGGTAACAGTGCGTTGGTGTGTTAAACAGTAACATCTCTGACCTCTGCTGTGTCTACTACCGCTCTCCCTCTCACACACTCGTAACTCATCGTGTCGCCTACGAGGCCAAAAGTGTCCGTTCGTCTCTCCGCTCCTCTTACACAAATACAGTACTTTTCAGTGATTTACAACGTCCAAGTGATATTTGAGCGTGTAAGGTGTGTGACCATGCATACCACAAGTGTTTACAGCTTAAATGCATTAGCCTCGACCCCCCCCACCCTCTTCTCCCCTCTCGCATCTTTCTCTCCCTGTTGTTCTATTTACTATGTAAAATAATAAAACTAGTACAAACATATTCTGTTACAAGGGTTTGGCATTAAAAGTGTAAGTAAAAGTATAGGTTATTAAAGTATTTGACTATTTCTGGCAAAGTATACGTTAAGTATCAAACGTTAAAGTATGAAATGTATTTATGTACAGTACTTGAGTAAATGTACTTATTTTCTTTCCACCACTAATGTACGACACAATAAAATACAACTTTATTGTCCACTGTTGTCTTTGACTTCAACCACCAACTCGTCTGTAAAAGTTAAATTAAACTATTTAAAAAAGAGAGACAACTAGGACAGCATGTAAAATGTAAAACATTAACTTCATCAAAGCATGGATAACGTCTGTGTACACCTACGCTGTCGGGTACACTGTACAGGGTGTAAACTAAAGAAATATCAGGTTTAATATTCAAATTTCAGTGGGGAAATGTATCTTCTTTAAAAGCAAAAGAAGAGCAATAATTATTAGTTTAAGAGTTAGTATACATTATCTAAAATATGTGGATGAATGTATTTATTTTTCTAGTTTTTGGGGCATTTTTGCCTTTGTTGGATACCTGGCAGTAGAGACAATAACAGGAAAAGGACTCAAACTTGTGACATTGCGATTGCATGGTCAGCATCCTAAACCCCTTTTTCACAGGGCGTCTTTGCCTGGGGCCCCCCAGAGTCTAGGATCGCCGCATCTGACAGATAAGATGCACATACCCGGACGGTACATTTATTTGTTAGCACAGTTCCTACGATTACCTTTAACCTTAAGGCGGTGAGCTAGAGTGGGTGTGGACGTTTTAGAGGAGAGGAGAGATATATAGAAAAGAAGCACAGAGATGAGAGGTCAAGAATGAGACGAGGAGGATTGATAATGTGAAGACAGGATACAAAAAGAACAGAGGATTATGGAAAGGAATGGTGGGGGTGGGGGTGGGTAAAGGACAAAAACAAAGGAATAAAAAAATTAAACATGTCTGCAACTGATCAAAGTGGCAGCAAAGGAGAGGGGGGTGTACAGGGTGGACTGGGTTTGGATGTAAGATGGAGTGCATGTGAAAAAAACATGTGAGAAATGGCGATGTGTTTGTGTGTGTATGAGTATCGATTGACTAACCAATTAATTGACTAGTCACGGCAGAACATCTATAATGTTATCAGAACATTTCTAACTTGACATCAACATGAACAAGTTACAGAATGCAAACATGTGCTTAAATGCCTTTTACAGACTGTAGATGAATGCACGTGCGTGGTCACCAACTCAACTGCGTCAACCGTTTAACAGCAAGCAAACAAACGTGATGCGTATATTTTAGTTTGCCTATTTATCAGACAATATATAACGGAAGGTGAAACAATTGTAGTACCCAGAAAGTAAAAGTTTTAAAATCCAGAAAAGGGCCACAGAAAATTGACGTTTTAAGATGCTTTTTAAAGATGTGCATTGGCTTCAGGGAAAATATGAGTGTTACATGTACAGTGTTACATGCGGACAGTGGAGAAGGAGTTTGAGTTGTTTGTCTCGATATTTAGATTTTGTATGTCGCACTGGAATCCGCTGTGACCTACGTCAGTCTAAGCTGACCACAGCCTTCGTTCCCTGCGGAGAAGCAAACTACAACCTTTTTACAGCCACTTTTCAAGCATACAGAGCAATGAGTGTTTAATACCCATAAGAGACTTTGGGGTTGAATATCACTTTAAGCTAACCCAACCCTTTTCATCCATGACTTAAATGAAATGAACCGACTGTACAACATTAAACAGCTATCATGCTTCGTACTGGGACTCCATTTTACGTCCCAGAGGTTATGAAACCAGCACATGTGGCTTCACTGGCTTTGGTTTGTTGGTGCTGCATGAAATCCCAGTGACAATTTCCTGTCTAGTGCTTGTCCTTTATTTTATACTTGGAATGAAAGTTTACATGGTCTGAAATACTGTGCTCAAGTGTGATGATAACCCTAAAAGCCCAGACACTTCTCATTTGAAATATTAATAATCAGTCTGCAAATGAGCCTATTTAAAACAGCTTTTGGACAAGGCTTTTTCACCCGCAGTAGCCGCTTATGTGTGCAAAGATGAAGTTTTTATGGCCTTTTGTTGATTCTGTTTGTTTCCCTGGAATCAGCGAGAGGAATAAATTGGAGAAATGATTGAAGCCAGACACACTGTGGAGCTGAGGGAGACAGACAGAGGGAGTAAGAGAGGAGGGGGGAGGAGGTTGGGGGTGAAACCACAGTTTTTATATGTTGTCTGGTTTTAATTTGGTAAGAGCCATCATTCACCAGTTCACTGAGGTGGCAAACCAGATGAGTGTGTGCATGTGTGCTTCAGGGGTGTGTGTTTCTTTTGTGTTCCCCACCTGCTTCAACACTGAGAGATAATGTCTCTACAAATGCTCAAACCCTCCGACACATTTATCCTTGTTCTTAAACTTTTTCTTTCTTGTATTTCTTCAAACCTCAGCTACTTAAAGGAATCATTTTTTAATACATTTCAGGGATTTCTTTTAGGGTTATTTTGCTTCCTCCCACGTTTTTTGTCTGTTTCCTCTGTGTGTCATTGATTTGCCTCATTCGTCCCTTGTCTATATACACCGGTTTGTCCGGTTTGTTTGTACCCCTGATTTCATCGCTGTTTGTATTGCTTGCCCTGTGTTTAGTTTCCTTGTTCCTGTTTTGCTTCTGTTGATGTTCGTCGAGCTTTTGTCTCCGGACATGGACTTACCAGTTGCCTGTCTTCCTGCCTGTCGGTCTTCCTGCATTTACCGTCATGTAAGTGCATTTACCACAAATAAATCATTCATCTACATGAGCCTCGAGTCGGCGGTCCAGCGGACACCAGATCCTGATCCTCAGTTGACATACCGGCCAACACCTGCTCCTGTAGCTGTTACCTAGTCGATGGCTCCCAGTCGGCGACCCGGCCAACCGCCGTTCCTGTTCCTGAGTCTACGGTCCGGCCGACCTCGGTTCCTGCTGAGCTGCATCAACCAGCAGTCCCTGAGCTGCAGTAATAACCAGTCCCTGAGTTGCCACAACCACCAGTCCCTGAGCTGCCACGGCCACCAGTCTCTGAGCTGCCACAACCACCAGTCTCCCCTGAGCTGCCACAACCACCAGTCTCCTGAGCTGCCAGTCTCCCCTGAGCTGCCACAGCCACCAGTCTCTGAGCTGCCACAGCCACCAGTCTCCCCTGAGCTGCCAGTCTCCCCTGAGCTGCCACAACCACCAGTCTCCCCTGAGCTGCCGCAAAGACCAGTTCCTGTCCAGCTGCAGCCTTCGCCAGTTCCTGTTCAGCTACAGCTGCATCCTCCAGAGCTTGTCCAGTTGCAGCCACAGCCTTCACCAGTTTCTGTCCCTGTCCAGCTGTACCCTCCAGTTCCTGCTGAGCTGCAGCCTCCCGTCTCTGCTGAGCCACAGCGGCTCAAGGTTCCTGAGCTGCAGGCTCCAGTTCCTGTTCCTGTGCTGCAGAACCCACAAGTTCCTGTTCTGTAGCAGTCTCCTGTGGTTGAGCTTCCTTTGCCTCCTGCTTTCGTGGCTCCACCAGCTCACCAGCCGGATTACGTTCCTGGCCTCAAGCTTCATCGCCGTCTTCCACTGCAGTCCTGTCTTTGTTGCCAGCCTCCAGAGTAGCGCCCCCTACATTACCAGCCTCCTGGCTGCCCTCCTAAGTAGCTCCGCACATCTGCCCTGCCTCCAGGCCGTCCGCCTGGAGTTTCCTGCACCGCCCTTGTCCTTCAGTTACCAGGTTTTTTGCCCCAAGGTCCATTTCACTGCTTTCCGTTTCCCCCTGTTTTCAGTCTTTGTGCTAAGCTAAGCGGCTGCAGGCTGTCACTTCAAATTGAATGGACAGACATGAAAGTGGTATTGATTCTTTCTTCTATGTAACTCTCCACCAGAAAGCAGGTGAGCACGGTTCCCAAAAATGTCCAACTATTGTTGTAAGAAGGCGTTGATGTACAAATTTAGTTTTTTACTCATTTAATCGTGTGTGATGAAGCAAATGTAATTTGTAAAAAAAAACTACGTACTTTTATTGTGCCTAAAGCCTCATATTTTGTTTATGTCTATTTGTTTATGTATGTGTAGTGCCTTCAGCCGTGCAAAGAACTGTGGGAAACTAGGAAGGTGCTTTCTCCAAAGTCCTGTGAGGTAAGGCCGAAAGAGTGCATTGTGCCCGTGTGTAAGTCGCAACACCTTTGGTGGTGGTGGCGTCACTCCTGGCTTCACCGTGAAGCAGTTGGGTTTTGGTTTTTTTTGACTGTGTGTGCCATGAATGAGCATTCCTGTGTGTGTTTATGCAAGATTTTGTGTGCTGTGAATAACGTGTCTGTGAGCTTTTGATTGTGTACATCTGAGAGTCATGTGTGTGGGGCCCTAAATAATTACGTTTGAAGCCAGTCACTGTGGTTTTAGGATAGATTAGTTTTTCAGCACAATAGCTGAAGCATGTTACTGGCTGGATGGCTGACTGGCTGGCTGGTTAGGAACAATGGTTAATTCAGAGCTATTAGCTAAAGCTTGTATTTACATTTTGCTGATCTGCAGCCGTGTGTGTGCGCGCGCGCACACACACACACAGTTATACAGATATGCTTGATGATCTCAAAGGCTGCCTTCAAAAAGTCAGTAGGAGTTCACCAAAGGAAACACTTTCACCTCTGCTGTGTGTTTTTCTGCCCTCATATGTGTGTTTATACAGTACATATTATTTCTGTTGTGTGTCAACTGTAATAATAATCCTAGTGGCGCCGGGGGGGGGGGTGGGGGGGGGGGGGGGGGGGGGGGGGGGGGGGGGGGGGGGGGGGGGGGGGGGGGGGGGGGGGG
>JAVQJF010040121.1:0-17167 GCA_036023855.1 Gadopsis marmoratus | reverse complement strand
CTGAGACATGATGCTGCAGCATTCCGTGGGATTTATGGATGTAATAACGTGTTTTGGACTAAATATTTCACTGGATTTTTATCGTCTGGACTGTTTACAGCGGAACAGCAGCGTTTCGGCGTCTTGTTGTTGACCTGTGGATTTCTGTGAGGTGCGATAACGTTATTTACTTGTTGTGAACTGACATTATCGTTGATTGTATCGGCTGCTGGGGTTGGATCTTGAAATAGTTGGCTTCAATCGAGTCACAAGAATCTAAGTTTTCGAGCGACATGCGGCTTGAGCTCCAGGCTCAGCAGCTCGTCTGCATACAGCCAGAATTCTATACTTAATATGCAGACGGTCCGCTGGATCGGGAACATTAATCAGTATCAGCACAGACAAATACTGTTCAGCTGAGCATTTTCATTTGTAGATTAGTACAATTTCCATCTAATCCACCACAAATTAACTTCTTTTCTACTCGTTTATAAGAAACACTACTATACCTCATCTACAGAGCACAGAACTGGTCAGTGAGTGAACCCGTTAAGACTGTTCCTAAGGACTCAGAGGTAAAGGGGGGCCTGCTGGAGGTCAGTTTCTGCTCTGCAGAGCAAATGGCTGATTTTACATGTTAGATATGGTTTGAAGAGCCAGCAGTATAATTGGTTTGCCTGTTGAGGCGGGCGGGTGCAGGACTGGGCAAGCCCTGGAGATGGGGAGACCTAATTAGATGGCTGAGAACACTAAAACAATTTGTGAAGGCATCACGACTGGGATGCTGCTGCTGGGATTCCTTCAAGGATTTCATTCAAAAGCAAACATACTGATGCACAATGACTAAGGTTGATGTTCACATAGTGACATAAGTCATCAATCTGGCTCGATTTTAGCCATATCAAAATCTCTTTATCAGGGAATAGTTAATTTAAAACTATTATATGTTGTTTGAATGAGTACACAAACAGCAGATGTTTTTCTATTGGTTTGGTATATGTATTACTGTAACATGCCTTGTTATAGTTTTGATGTTTCATAACCGTGTGGGATGGGCCAGAGGTTTGACACGACTGTGAAATAAAAACCGAACTAACTTTTAAGAAACTTAAGTTGCAGAGACTCTGTCCTGCAACCACTGCAGGGTTTTTAACGATTGGGCTCACTTTTATGATGGAGTAGCAGCACCATCTATTGTTAAGGGGTAGTAGTATTACTGTGATGTCAGAGAATGTAAATTGGGGGAAAGATTGAGCCTATTGTGGAAAAATAACTACAGTGGAAACCTCTGAGAGCCCAAAACACAAGAGAGAACAGCTGTGCATTCAATTCTAATTGGTGTAAATGCGTTACCATCCAACAGTGGCTATACATGAGTATATACAGTATATTTAGACTATACTATCATGTATTCTATATTCATGACTTGATTTTTTTGTTAAGTAAAGTAGTCATTCGAAACAGTGTAAAAAGGCATTGACAGGTATTTCTTCACTGCTGGTAAAGCTACAGAAAAATCCATCCATAGTCAATAAGAAAAGACACGGTTAACAAAAAACTGCTGCAGGAAACTAAAGGGTTGTCATTTATTTCTTTAAAAAAAGCAAAAGCATAAAGCACAACTCAAATCAGATCAGATCAGAAGAAATCAACAATATTTATTCTACAGTATTGACTATATTTTGTAAAATCAAGCCATTCAAGGGCAAATTAAGTACAGAAGTATTGGATATTCTAATGTAAGTGTGATATACAGAACACACGTTGTAAATAAAAATAAATAGAACTGTCATATTGAAAACATAGAGACAGATCTGCAAAATAACTACAGGTCCTATTCTTGTACACAATAACTAACACTATTATTTGGAAAAGTCTGATTTTAAAATACATATTTTAGACTTAAGAAACTAAACTATTTCCAGTTTTTCATGTCATGAACATATGTTAAATGTTCTTAAACCTCACTATGTCTTACCTTATCTCAAAGTAGCTTTCAGAATATAAAATAACAGCACCAACAAATAAGAAATAAAAAAAAAAAACACCCCAGCAACCACTGACACTAAATATCACAATGACCAATATCGGTGACTCAAGTACTGGAGGAGCTGAAGTTAGCACTGATCATTAGCACCACACTGTACGTCCTGCAACACGCCCAAAGATGTCTGCTGCATAGATGTTGACTTTTGGTAAAAAGTAAAGAGAGGCATAAAGGTTGAATATGTTTCCTTTAGTTAGCTGTCAAACTAAGAAAGTGCTACTGTGCAGATTGAGTCTCCCCAGGAAAAACTTACTTTTAGGTTTCTGATGATCCCTAAAATACTGTTAGTACAATCTATCAAAAACGTAGTCACAGAGTTAATAGAGTAGACTAAAGCAACCGTTCAGTTAGCTGTCAGACTATTTTGCTTCATTTATAATGTTCTGACCTCTAGTTACTGTCAATGTCCCATTAAGCTGCCCTCCAACAATGTAAACTCTGAACAGCCTTTAGATAGGACAGTATCTAAGGATCAGAATTGAAAATACCTCAAACTTTATTTCACTGACATGGAGTACAGTTCTTGGCCTGTTGACAGAGAGGCCAGAGTTCACAGGCGGCTAGCTGTCAGACGATCAGGAGACAGGCTTCTTTTGCTGTTAAATGCCTAAAAACACAGATAATGATGTTGATTATATTTGCAACTTTTGAGTCAAATTAAAATAAAATTAATCTAAATAAATAAAGCTTAGATTTCTAAGTACATACCCTTGAGGCCATAGGGGTGCATGCATGTTAAGTGGAAAGAGTGACACATCAGTGTTTGAAATTAATCTGAATTACATGAGTCCACTTTGGGAACAAAAACCAAATGGTGCCTCTCTTTCTGTGTGTTTGGTTGCATTGTCATTTATTACAGAGACTTACAAGACTACGAGTTGGGCTCAGAGAGCGAGAGCGTACGGGGCTGGCACTCCTGCTGCGGCTTCTACTCCACTGCAAAAACAGACACATCAGCAGGAAACACACGTGAGCCTTTCCACATACTTTCATGCTCTTACATGATTCTCTAGAGCAAAACCTCAATTAATTAGGATAGTTTTGAAGTATTGTACAGTTTGTACCAGAGCACCCCTTCTAGTCACAGCCTCGCCCTTCACTACCACAGCATCTCCTTCCACCAAGGCGGGCCACACGTGGTACATCACCAGAGGAGCAGTGAATTCAGAGTCATAGCTACGGCGATACCTGTCAGACAGCGAGGTGGGGGGTAAACAGTGATGGAGAGCTGTGAGTATTTACTGTCTGTGTGTGTGCGTGTGTGTGAGAGTGCCATTTAAGTGTTGAGGGTGACATCTACTGGTAGAGACAGCAAATAACAGCGATAGTGATAAGTGATAGACTGCAGTTCATTCATAGGCTGATGTTTTACAATGATAGTTTGGAAATGTAGCATGATACATTAATTTAAAGCATCTATAACTACAGTGCATTAAAAGTGACCAAATGACCACCACAGCTTTACTATTTGAAATCTGTCATGAGAGCCACATTCCTGAACGAGAACAAACCTTGGGCAGCCATGACACAGAATTTAGACACAATAATGTACAAAGGACTGACTTGCTCTCGTTGTATAGTTCTCCATCACTGGCAAAGGCCAAGTCAAGTGGGGGGTCCAGTGTCTGCATGGCAAAGGCCACCCTGCATGTCTCCCTGATCAAGCTACTGATGAGGACAAAGTCAACCTCTGGTGGAAAAGAGATCCGAGGGTTCACATTCATGGCATTGATCACATCCTGGGGAAGTGAAACACACAGTCAGATACACTGCCTCAGTATCAAACGGCATTCATCTGTCAATAAATACTGCACACAGAGCATGAGGGAAGTATCTAGTCCTACATTGACGCTGGCCTGAACGTCATAGAGGTCCAGGTTCCTGACGATGTAGTCGACAGCTGCATCCTCTAGACTTTCTGGCCCAAAGTGGGATGGGGACAGCGTCTTTCTCACACGAAGCTTGAACTGACGGTAAGCCAGTTTTGCTGTCTGAAAGGATTCCTGACATGATAACAAAAGGTATAACAGACATTTTAATGTCAGTTGCTAAAGGCAGTCAAATAAACACAATTGGCACACATGTTCTCTGCATACACTTCTGATCTGCGAATCAACCACAGGTGGCTGTACAAAACTTTACAGTCATACCACGACAGCAATGAAGATGATTTTCTGGACCATCTCTAAATCAGCAATGTAGCGTCGAAGCAGGGTCTGGGCCTCCAGGCGCTCCACAGCATACAGGTCGCTGAGGCGAGATACGAAGCGTGCATGCCGGGAGGAGTTCGTGAGCTGAGCTCTGGTGGGCGACTCACTCCTCATGGGGCTGGAAGAGCGACTGAGCCTGGGCAAGGGGCTCGGAGAACGGCTTCTCACCAACCTGGGAGAGACAGAGAGAAAAACACATAAGGAAATGCATCATTCAATACAACCGTGTCTGGTGCAGGCGTACCTCTCTTGCAGCATGGCCTTATCTGTGCTGAGGTAGGACACTTCGTCTCTCAGCAAGCGAATTTGCCGCTCATAGTCATCAATAGTATCCAGCTTCCTCTTATAAATCTCCACCTGCTCATGTGCGGATCGCAAACTGAAACAGAGACACACTTCACATCAACACAGGAATACATACTGTATATTGCATTTGAAAAACAATATATTAGGTCAGTATTTGTACTGTATCACCCACTCTGCTTTCAGTTGTAGTATTTCGTCTTCAGTGGCCAGCAGAGTGGTTGCTGATTTGCTCTTTGTCTTGTCCAGTTCATTCTGCGCTTCGACCAATCTGTTAAAACAAAAAATATTCTTTATGTAATATAATGTTTAATGTATTTCAGTACATGTAATTGAGGTGGGAGGGTATAAATAGAAATATAAAATATGCAACATTTCTATACATTGTATGTGAGATTTTTCAACTATCCAAACATGAACCATGCAAGTTGAGGTAGGAAACTCAGGCTGGCTGCAGTCCATTGCTCTACTTCTACCGATCTTAGACTCACTCTTCCCTGACGGAATCCAACTGCAGGCGAGTGGAGCACAGCTGAGTCTCCATCTTCTGCATGTCACTATCATGGGAGACAGAGAGCTCCCTGATCCTCCTGTTCTTTTCCACTGAATCCTGATCATAACATGATGATACAGTACTGATGATATACAGTAACCACAGCACCAGATGGCCATAATACAGAAACATTATTTCAATTGGTTGAAGCTTTTGATGTATTTTCTCTCTGACATAGTGTTGCACTGGACAAAATCAATGTTGATGGATTAATTAATGAGACATTATATTTGTTATAAAGCCTAGCAGCGGATGATGTCACCTGGATGAGCTGTAGACTGGTGTCATCAGTGACTGAAGGCCTTGCCAATGAGAAACAGGTTCCGAGCCACGGCAGCAGGCGAGTTTTGAGAGTGTCCACTCCAGCATAGTGTCCACCTGGTTCATGTAAAAATGGCGTGTGTGTTGAATAGCTCATGAGTGATTATAACCTGGTTAATGTGTTTATACAAATGAAAACAAAGTCCCATATATCTAAAGCTTACCTTCAGCAGCTGCGAGGTTGAGGATGGCGAACAGTTGGCCCTGGATCTTGGCAGTTAGTTCAATCAGCTCACAACATCTATTTAGATTCTGGTCACAGGAAATAACCTGGGAGGGTAAATGTGACAAACGATTGGATAATGAACAAGACAAACCTTTGCTGTATAGCCAAAGCCCAGTTAATTCCAGACATAGGGTGACAGGGAGATGGCTGTAACCACTTGGGTCAGTCAAGTTTTACATTCAAGGCGCAATCCCACAGGCGTGCTCTTTTCTGTTGTGCTCTCTATATATTTCCTCCTATAGGTAAATATATAATGTTATAGTGGAATTGTTTATTGCATATTTTATAAGCTTGTCAAAAACATATTTTAATAAAATTTTAAAATTCAAAGAAATCATTGTTTTAACAGAGTGTAGATTTCTCACTCATAGACCAAAGGAAGAGTCTGAGGTTAGCCCAGTTTTGTTGTATGACACTTCAACACAGCGAAATGTTCAATGTCATAATAATAATAATAATAATAATAATAAACTTTATTTATATAGCACCATTCATACAATAAATGCAGGTCAAAGTCATACATTGACTGTCATGTGCATTCATAGTATAATCTGCAAGTAATGACTATATTTGTAGTTTAGACAAATCACTTCCGGTCCCTCTGCCAAGGCTCAGTTCCGGTGAAGCCACCCAGCGGATTTCTACAGGAAGTTCTAGGACGTGAACCATCTGAACAATAAAGTAAAAGCTCTTTGGAATAGTCCAACCGTAGCCATGGCGACTGGCGTCCATAGCAACCAAACTCTACCTGGAAATCAGTTGAATCTAAACGAGTGTACTGTAATGTCTACTGTGACGTTTTAAGTCATTCCACGCATTTCCACACCGCGTGCTTCATGTGCGTCACCCATAACTAAAACTAATAATGGGTAAAAAAAAATAAATCGTAATTTTACGGGAGATGGTGAAAAGAGCACCTGTCGATGTATCATAGTTTCTACAGGAGGAAGGAAACGTACACAGCTCCTGTAACCGCAGACCTGTAAGCGCCGGTGACGCCGCTTTGGCCAGACAACACCTTCATATAGATCCGGCTCGGTCGTTGCTTATTGATGAACTTACATGGTAGTCTTTGTGCCAGCTCTCGAGCTTGTCCTGTAAGACGCCGAAGGACGACGTGTTGGTCAGTCTCCTCAGGGTGTCCGCCATGTCCGTCCACAAGAATACGCGGAGGGTTAAGACGTGCCGCCGGGGCTGTAGCATTAATCTGTAAGGGGAGTCCCGTCCTCTCCGCCCACCGCGCAAATGCCAAGCGCCGTCTTCAGTTGTGGCAACCGAGTGAGGCCGGTGAGCAGACGGCCAACCCACACGGTGCTGCGAAGAAGGTGTTTCTGTGGCCGCGTTGGAGCAAATCCGATTATAATCATGTTTATATTTAACAACAACGACAATAATAAATACATAAATGCACAACCGTCATTATAATAATGCAATGAAACCAAATTAGACTACTCAGGGGTGGATATGAATTCTAAGCGTAATATTTGGCCTTTTCCAAAAAGCATAGAGCCAAAATGATAATAGGCTAGAAAAGCAAACCCAGCTTGAATATCATTTCAAGCCTCGCACTGTCCAGATCTGGCCTGCAGTGGCCACACACACACACTCTGCTGCTGTCTGTATCTGCTTCATCACTGACAATTTAATCTGGGCTTCGGCGAAAGCATTTCAGACATTGGTCTCCTGCAAAAATACCTTTTGCTCTGCAGCAGAGTGCTTTATTAAAGTCAAGAGACAGACTCTGACTGCACTTTGAGCCAACTGTGAAGCCAATTCCTGTTCAACCGTCGCGTTTGTTACTTTTGTTTTTACCAAATGCTGCTTAGATTGTGAATTATGAAGGAGAGTCTGAGTGTTGTGGCAGTTTACCTATGGGAAATATGAATGGACAGCTTTTTTCTATTTTTGGATCGTGCTGCCATTGGCTGGGTGAACTTGGAATGGTCCATCTTTTGTTATCACAGAAACGTCCCTTTTTTTGAGCACGCTCAGTATAAATTAAATTAAATTAAAGTTTGCTCTCATTCATATTAACATGGCTATTACTAAAAAAAAAAAAAACTATCGTCCAGTCAATAACTACAACATAACATATTTTGCCTTCAACTGTGAAAAGTGGTTCGCCCCGTGTTGCTCGGCGAGCAGGAGAGGGAGGGTCAACATGGCGTCTGAACAGGTCCGTTATGTTTAATGTTTGTTGTTTTTCCCACATTTAACTCCGTTTTTTTTGTTTTTTTTTTCCGCTCAGATGTTTGTTAAGAGGGCATTTATTTATATACTCGCGAGTAACCTGGCCCAATAAATATAAATGTTCTGGGCTTTCTTGTTGTTGGTCCTACGATAATGCCTCTATAATAAACACTGGCCTCCGGTTCGTTATTATAGGCGTTATAGAAATAAACATACAGTTACTGTAGCCGAGCTGCAGTTTGACAGCAAAGTCATTTTGCCAATGCGAAGAGCACAGACGCTGTATGATAATGACACAATCGAGTTTTGCGTCTGTTTTGCGGCTAAAACGAGTGCGGTTTATTTTTAGCCTCGGCCACAGACGGGCAGCGAGCTGAGACGCATTCCAACGCAGAGACACCGAAAATAAGTAGGAACTAAAACCTGATGGTTGATGTGGCCATGGACAGTTCGTGTGGATTTTGTAGGAGAAAGTCTTGCACGGAGAATCCCATGTCTTTGAATCGGAGAAAGAAAAAGAAAAGAAAGCATGACCACAGTACATTAGTCTGCCTCTGTGTGTGAAATTACACCGTGATTTTGATGCAGAGTATCTTCAGTGTGGAGGGGGGATTTGATTTTAAAAGGTCAACTCCAGTCTGTCTGTGTAAAATGTGTTAAAAGTGTCTAAAACTTAAGCATATGTAAGGCAATGGTTCTTTTTAACGTGTAATTTTATTGCTTGAAATGAATTACTGAGATTTTAGTATCATGCCTCAGAGATTGCTTTGCCTTCCAGGAGAGTTCCAATGGGCCTGTGAAGAAGTCCATGCGAGAGAAGGCTATAGAAAGGCGTACGATCAACAAGGAACACAACAGCAACTTCAAAGCAGGCTACGTACCCATAGAAGAAGAACGTCTACACAAGACAGGGCTGAGGGGACGCAAAGGAAACATGGCTGTTTGCATTGTTGTCCTCCTCTTCCTCCTCGCCTTAATTAACCTCATTGTGAGTACTACAAGGCTAAATATAGCCTAGGCCTACATGGCCATCTAATGGAACCTTTTAATTACACTTTTCTGAAAATAATGATAACGAGTTAACACAGAGATCACAGATGTAATGTGTTGTTCTTGCATGAATCATGAATAATGGGGCTTTTAAAACCTAAAACAACTCTACTGTCCCTCAGATCACTCTAGTAATATGGACTGTGATCCGCATCGGTCCGAATGGGTGCGACAGTATGGAGTTCCATGAGACTGGTGTGCTGCGCTTCAAACAGAAGGCGGACATGGGCATCGTTCACCCACTGCACAAGAGCACAGTAGGAGGCCGTAAGGACCAGGACCTACTCCTTGTCGGCAACAATAATCCGGTAAGAAACACCGAGCACATTTACAATGAACACTGAGCATTTTAAAAACTGAGAAAATGACACATTGTGTGCACGCTTCCTTTTTTATTTTGTGTGTGTTGTTCCAGGTTGTGTTCCAGCAAGGCACTACTAAGCTGAGTGTAGAGAAGGACAAGACCTCAGTCGTCAGTGATGTTGGCATATCCTTCACAGACCCTCGCACACAGACCACGTTCTTCAGCACAGACTTTGAAAACCACGAGTTCCATTTGCCCAAAGGAGTCAAAGTTCTCAGTGTTAAAAAGGCCTCCACAGAAAGGGTGTGTATAATGCTAATGACGTCTGATAGCTGTAACACAAAGTTATTCATTTATTCACAACCTGTTCACAAAGTACATGTATTATCTGGTGCACATAATGCGAAAGTGAAATGTTATTTTTAGACATTTTGCAAAAGAATAAATAAAGTATTAAAACAGTCTCGGGGAGACACTGAGCTTCAACAGTGTAAAGTGGAGGAAGTTTAGATTTTGAAGAAGTAGAAATTCTGTTTTCGACGTGGCAACGACTAAATGTACACAACCCAGACAATACTGGACTATCTTATGAATGTGGTAATTAAGTTTCTGGATGCGCTTGAGTGGCCCAAAGCACAGATTGGAAATGTGTGTTATCCAGAGAGACGGGAAGTTTGTCTGACAGAGCCTGAGAGAATCTGAAAGAAAAGCAGGTGTGCAAAGCTGATGAATACAGATCCAAGACTCAAAGCTGTATCCGCTAACAGATGTGTTTTCATAATGGGGCAAAATAAAGGCCTGAACATGAATACAGATAAAACATAATATAAAATAAAATATATTTAGCTTTGCACCTTTAACAAATTTGGAAAAATAATTTTCAAAACTTGCTTTCACATTGTAATTATGTTGTATTGTGTGGTGGCAAAAATATATTATATGTGTGGAAAAGACACTGGAGTCGGACTACTTTCCAAAGCCTCTGTATATGCTGTTTGTAGTGATGACAAATCTCGTGTTTTGTCTCTGATTTTAGATAACCAGCAGCGCAGCATCTGACCTGAACATTAAAGGGGACAGCAAGGCCATCATTCGTGGAAACGAGGGCGTCAACATCATGGGCCGGACTGTAGAGTTCAAGATGGGCGGAGGCATCGAGCTCAGGGCTGTAAGTATGGAATGTAGCTGCAAGCCTTGTTAATATGACTTGAGGTGTGTGGCACTGGGGTTGAGGAGTGCATGTCTTCACGCTTTGGCATAAAACCCCGTAAATCTTGTCTTTTAAAATCAAGGTTTTGCAAACTCTTCCACGAATACAGTTTAGCGCTGATGAAGATAAACATGTGGATGATTGGTTATGAATGTTCTCTTTGCAGGAGAACAGCATCGTTCTCAATGGGTCAGTCATGTTCAATGCTACACGCATCCCTAATTCCGCAGGAGACGTATATTTCGATGAAGGTCTGGAGAGGTACAAGCTCTGCATGTGTGCAGATGGGACTCTGTTCCGTGTGCAGGTGAAATATCCTAACATGGGCTGCCAAACATCAGATAACCCATGTAGAAAAGCTCACTAGGAGATGTGACTGGAATCGTCTGTAATAATAATATAAAAATAATACCTCTGCAGTTCACCTGATAAGTTCTGTATTCCTCATTTTGTTTGCCAAACAGGAATTGCATTACAGATAATTGCCACTTGGCCAAAGATATTAGTTGTAAGTGCTGAAGTATTTTTAATGGTCTGCAAGTCTGCCAACAAAATGTACAATGCCTCAGTACATAAAACTCCTATATTTAACATTATTCTGTGGTTTACACTGCCCATTGATAACAATTAGAAGCTACAGTATTTTCTTCTTGCCTTACCGTCCAGTATTACTAATATACAAATGTTGCAGAGGGGTTGTACAAGATTTGATCTGCTTTTCATTGGTTCTGGCAGGTGTGTTTGATAGTTTCTTTATTATATTCACTGACAAGCTTGAGACACTGATAAATAAATTTGAAGCCATCCAGTCCATTCAGTAATGCTGAATCAGTGTAGGCCTCTTTCTGCACATTTTGTACTGCCTATCATGCATGTGCCAATGGAATTACAAGGGATGATGCCGAATATATTATATATGTAATATTCTAATTTTGTTGCAAACCCTTTTTTACAGCGAAATAATACAATATTGACAAACAGAACGAGAGTGTGTGCACTAAGGTTATGCTACAGGTTAAGGCAAATCTCTTTAAATGTTGATGTTCATGAATGTCAGGAGTGTTTAATTCATGAGTAGCTTGGTTTGAATTCTATAGTGGTCTGAATTTTGTGCAATATAGTATAAAAGATTTGACTTTCGTTTTGCTTTGGATTGTCTGTGTCTGTGTTTAAATATATCATGGAATTATCATGAAGCCTGTTGTGAGTGTTTTTGATCAACTACATGAGAAAACAGGATAAAGGTAATCCGCCTTAATTGAAAAGTTGTCAACATTTCATTGCTATGTTTGTTTCAATAAAGAAACATGTTATGTGAAACTTCTTATCATTGTTTTTGGTAAGTCTTGGTAAGTCTTTACCTGGTCATTTAAAATCATAAAAGCTGTGCCCCATTATGCTGTTTTATTATCTAATAGAATGTGCTTGCATGGTTCTCCTTGTCATAAACGTTCAGGATTGTAGTTATCTATCTTACTTATAGAGAAAAATGACAGTCATTAACTAGATGTGTAAATGATTGAATGAATCACTGAATGGCATCTTTGGGTAGGTGCATGTTAAGCTAGACACAGCAAAATACTGTTCAGACTTTGATCAGAGCTGCTGGAGGCAGTCAAAGTTAAGACACTGAAAGCACTGGGTGTGAAAAGAATCACAAGTCACAAGTTTTCCTGTCAGCTTGGCAAGGAGTGGATAGACAGGTGAGTTTGATGCTTTTAGTTACTACGCGGTTTATATTACTGTACATCATGGATTTATTTTAATTAAATTAATGACTGTGTGATGAGAGTGACACATATTTTGCATTTGGCCTCATCGCACTGCATTTAACAATTTTAGTATTGATTGTACAGAGACATAATCTGTCATACAACATATGCTGATGGTAAAAATGGATCTTGTTTTCTTTCTGAGTGAGTCTCCTAACTGTCATTCATGATCTATCTGTTCCCTCGGGACAGGTTGTGATGGCAGCGGCACAGAGGCCATTCTTGGCTGCTGTGCTGCTCCTGGTCTCCTCTGGGCTCCATTGCTCCTCTTCCCTACCTGCCTGTCCAGAGTCCTGCTCCTGTCAGAGAGCTTCCCTGTTGAACTGTTCCTCCTCTGGCCTTTCCTCAGTGCCACGACATATCGAAGACTCCGTCACCGAGCTAGACTTGTCCCATAACCTCCTTGACTCTGTAACACTCGACCAACCACATCGTAACCTCAGGAATGTATGGCTTGGAAACAACAGTATCACACGCTTGTCCCTCTGCATAGAGAGGAATCTGGGAAGCCATTATGTCAGAGGTAGACATCTACAACACTTGAGACCTTGGGGCAGAAGGGGATGTGTATCTTGGGCCCCCACCCTGAACCTACTATCTGTTCAGAGGAATCAGCTAGAGCAGCTCCCAGAGGGTGAGTCGGCATAATATGGGCCTACACCCATATATATAACACACTAACACACAGCACAATAACCATTGCTTCCAGCAAGCTCAGCATAAAGAGTGTATTAAAACGCATTTACTATCGGTGCAACTGTTGCAAGGTGGGATAGATGTCTTACAAGGGTGCACACTTTGGAATTGTATTATTTTCACACGTTCTCATTAACAGACATAGCACTCTCAGACACTTAGAGAGTCTATTCTTAAACTCAATAATCATATTTTATTTAAGCATTTTGGTCTATGATGAATTTTCATTAGATCAAAATTGACTGCTCTTATCAACTATTCAGATCACTTAAGTAAAAGTAGCTAGAACACAGTATAAAAAGACTTCATTACAAGTAAAAGTCTTACCTTTAGAATTTCATTGAAGTAAAGGAAGAGCAATATTGGCGCAGGGGAAAAAAGTACTTTATGTATCAAAAGTAAAGTACTCATTATGCAAAATTGCCTGTTAGTGCTATAGTATTGGAACATTGTTATTTATGCGTAACATGTAAGTAGCGCTTTGATGTAGTTGGTAAAGGTGGAACTAATTTAATTAATTAATATGTGGCTGGGTAGTTTTGTGTGTGTGTGTGTGTGTGTGTGTGTCTGTGTGTGTGTATTCTGCATCTGATAGCGAAGTTGCACCATCTACATGATGCACACCTTTAATTGCCCTATGGAGTGTCATTGAGAAATGTCTATGAGTAAGACCTAAAATAAAGGTCCACATCGTAGGCTTATTGGTTGCCAAATTCTGCCTGAAAAGGTGGTCTGATGTCTAGAAATTTGTCTATGTGGTACAATGCAACGATGAGCTGTGTGCATTACTGTGATATTCATTATCTCTTGTACTTTGCTCAACTCAAAAATTATTAAACCTCCCACGATAATGACACTGTACACACCCTTCAGCCAGTCCTAGTTTTTATTGACATTCCAGTGACTCAAAGAAAGGTGTAAACATGCAGTAAAACCATTTCCGCTTTGCCTTGTATCATATATTCCACATGTTTCAAAGAAATGCATTCACTATGGTTCTTTTAAAGGCATGTGCGGACAGCCCATTTACTTAGCAAGAGCTGTGTTGACAGTCGGACTTCTTTCCTGTTTGGTATTCAGCTCACAGAACCCTCAGTGCCTCGCTAACGAAGCACCCACAGTGCCTTACTTCAGCCCAGCAGTTTCAGGGAGATTGTCTCTGGGTAGTGAAAAGGAGGAGATCGCAGGGCAGAATGAGCACCACAGAAAATCCCTTAGCCTCTAATTTGTCATAGTATTCTATGAGTACTCAGTCAATATTGTTGGGGGGTTCACAGGAAAATAAGTAGGGAAGGGGTGTTTATTGATTTGGACATTTTACATTATTCACCATCTAAGGAGGGGGCAGGGGGAGGGAGTTATTGTGTTAATGTTATTATCATTGAAAACCTGTAACGTACAGCATAGAGTACACCCCATCATGGTTATTATTGTAGAATTCTAATTAGAGTCTTGTTTTCTGTCATCCAGGGCTGAAAGGTAGTGAGTCCTTGCAGGTTCTGCAGCTCTCCTTCAACAAGATCTCAAGTCTACAACCAGGAGACCTTAGCCACCATCAACAGCTAAAAGAGCTGCACCTACAACATAACCTCATCACAAGTCTCCATCCACAGATGTTCCAGAATTTAGACCAGCTCCAGGTAAAACTAATTTCTGAATCTAGCTGATTGAAAACAAGAATATTCAGTATTCCAACAATAAACTCAGAGATGCTACACAATCTTTGTTCACTGTTAATTTTCAGAAAAGTACTCCAATAATAAAAGAGCATTTAAAAAAGCATTTAATTAGAGAATATTTAATTTAATAGCCGCAATCAAATTACATGTCTCAACATCTGCTGCATATTGTGTCTCCCTCAAAGGTCCTTGATCTGAGCTTCAACATGTTGACTAGTATCCATCCTTTGATGTACATTTCTTTGCGAAACATTGGGGCGGATGTTAGGCTAGGTGGGAACAGGTGGAAGTGCGATTGCAGTATGCGAAGTCTAAAAAGGCAGATGGCTTATGACAGCAGCAGAGGCCTGCAATGGAGTGTGGTGTGTGCTTCCCCTTACATCCTTTCAGGCAAAGACCTGCTACAGTTGGAGGAGGATGATCTTAACTGTTTTAGTACTGAAGACAGGCCAGAGCTTCACCAAGATTTGATGGTCTACGGTGGCTCTGAGATACTGCTGTCTTGCTCTACACAAGGTAAGTACTGTCAAAAGAGTGTCAAATAACGTAATACATACAGTACATATCAATGTAGGTCAGTCTAACTGCATGCCAATGTTATTTTGTTTTGTAGATTCAATGTGGTGGACACCCAGTGGTCAACTATCTGTGAACCAACCTCAAGCTGGTCTGCTCATCAATGATGTCACAGAGAGAGACACGGGACTATATGTGTGTGTGTCTGAAGAACACAAAGTTATGTCTGTTTTTAACCTCCAAATCAGTAAAATAGGGGATGCAAGAAGAAAAACTAGAAGTTTACCCAGAACCAGCCGACAAATAACCAACCCAAATAGGATAGGTCAAGAAAGGAATCAGAGAGTTCAGAGCCAGTCAGACCTGGCTCTGGCTGTGTGTCTGTCTGTTTTCATCACATTTCTGATAGCCTTTATCCTAGGAGTTCTAGCAAGACCTTGTATAGATGTTCTTTGGAGAAGGGTCACCAACAGGAAACGCTCCTCTTCAACCAACTCTGTCTCATCTGTAGAACAAAGACAATACGACAACGAGGCCTACTGCAATGGTGAAGAACCAGAAGAGATAGGAACCCACAGGGAAAGGAGAGTCACGTTTAGCACTGTAGACTTTAGAGAAGGCAGTAATGTACAATATTACGATACCGTAGCCAGTGGCGATCAGGAAAGCATCAATAATTATGCAGTGATTGAATGCGAAGCAGTTGAGGCTGAGAGGGATATGCATACAGCTGAAGATTCAGGAAGTGAAAACGGCTTACAACAGACTAGTCCAGATGATAACCAGAACAATAGCAGAGACCTCTCAGGCGAAACCGATGCAGGTCGCACACACAACATAGAATTTGAACACATCCCAGACCCTGTTGAACTGGAGAAGAGGAGAAGCTTGTCTTCATGCTCAGATTCTTCAGCATCTGACAAAGTATTTAATGAAGACCAAATGACCCAGGGAGACTACACAGCACCCAAGTCTCCTCAGCTGGCAGAGGACTCTGTTCAGCAGAGAGCTGATTTCTCAACAGCTAGAAAAATAGAGGTGCCACAAGTTTCCATAGAGAGCAGAAATGAAAATCCTGGATATTCTTCTGATCCTTTTGCAGATTGGTCACCACATACAAATAACACCAAACTACAAGACCCCGATCTGTGGCAGGAGAGTGAAGAACAATTTGAATTTAGTGATTCTGCTCGAAGCACATCTGCAAGGTCCAGCAGTGTGTTTGGTTCATTTAATTATTCAAAACTCATTGTGGCACCCACTTCAGATAAACAGAGGAGGGATGATATGTCCAGTTCCAGCTCATATGTCAGTGGGGATGAGCCTACACAATACACTGTGAACTCAGACCAAGAAGAGGAGGATACACAAAGGAACCACAATAAGCATGAGGTCACTAATGCTTGCCAGGATGCTAGTTTTGAACAGCAGAGTCATGTTGTAGATCCCATCAGGCCTTCAGTGGGATTTAATCAGGGTGATTACAGCTATGACCCACAAAGGCCTGCAGTGAGACCGAATTCGTCCTCGTCAAGCAGTGAGAGTGAAGATGAAATCACAGACCTAAAACTGAAACGCAATACAGACAGAGGGAATGACGGGATCAGAGTCAATGAGCCAGAAACACTGTCAACTGACCTGGATCACCAATGTATCCCCCAAATCAGGAGGCATTTCGATATCGACCTGTTACCAGCTTCTGATTCATCTTCTAGCAATGAGAGTACAGATGAAACAACCAAACACACAAAGAAGCAAGAGCACGGAGATGTAAACATGGCAGGACTTCAAATGAAAAAGTATCAATCTGCAAGACATGATGCCATGAAGCCAAAGTTTCCTGCTCTAGATTTTGGCCATGTTACTCCCATCAAGAGGCGTCTAGATATCAAAGCACCATCACCACCTCCTGATTCTAGGAGTGACAGTGATGATGAAACAGGCCAGATAGATAAGCAGAGGCAAGGGGTGGAAGATTTCGCAGGACTTCCGTTTAAAAAATCAACAGAAAGTCATGATCCAGACACAAGGTGGCCTGCCCTTGATCTTGAGCATATTCCCCACATCAAGAAGCGTCTAGATATCAAAGCACCATCACCACCTCCTGATTC
>JAVQJF010040105.1:0-17292 GCA_036023855.1 Gadopsis marmoratus | reverse complement strand
CGCCCACCAAGAGCCTGGTTCTGCCTGAGGTTTCTGCCTGTTAAAGGCAGTGTTTCCTTGCCACTGTCTCCTAGTGCTGCTCATGGTGGAATTGTTGGGTCTGTACATGTAGAGTTGGTTTAGACTTGCTCTATATTAACAAGTGCTATGAGATAACTTATGATATAGTGCTATATAAATAAAATTGAATTGAAATTGAAATATTAAGAAGTTTGGTTCACATGAATGATCGTGTCTGATGAAATGCCAGATTATGTTCAAAATTAAGCATTTTCCAAACTTTCAAGGCTCGAACTGTACAAACCCCGCGCTTCTTGTTTTGTTAAAAATCGCAGCAGCTTCATTGTTGTTGACCTAAAGGTGACCTGCTGTGAGATAACCAGCAGAGGAAGTCTGGATTAAGAGGGCAAAAGGCTACCGTCGCTGTGCCCTTGAACAAGCTCCAGTTCCAGTTAAAACACATCGCTGGTCGGCGATAAGAATATGTTGACCTAATTAGAAGATAAAATAAACGTCTGTTTTTTGGATGAATAAAAACAGGAAAAGGAAGTATTGACGAGGCATTTGTAATTCTTTTGATAACATTCATATTCCTAAATTTTCAATTTAACATGTCAAAAGCCCCAAGGACTGCCCGGTGGATTCACTGGGTATTAATCGCCACTGTGACCAATTATCGCCGTTATTAGCACGGATGATTTGACAGACAAATGCATTTTAATTGAACTTTCTGCTTCATGTATTAACACCATCACTATTTTAAATGACAACCAACTACATCCTACCTGCTCGTCTCACACGGAGACGGTTACCGCAGAGACAGAGACAACAAGAGAGGAAAATAAAAAAAGGAATTTAACTCACTCTTCAAGCTCCAGAGCTTCATGTGCTGCAGAGATGCGAGCCTGTGGGTTCCTCTCTCTCCAAGCCTTCTGCATAACTGCCACCAAACAACACACGGAGAAACATATTTGACCCTTTGAAAGCTGACCAACAGTCATTGTTTGCATAATCCTGTTTAAAGCCAGAGCGTTCATTCCTTTTTGCAGCTGAAGGCTAAGGCTTCAGTCTTTCATGTCATCACATTATACGCTTGTGTCTTGATTGTTGTTGTTACGTGCGGTGCAAGCACAGGCGACACTGTACATTCGGTCAGTCATTATGGTTTATGGACTTACAGGTTGTACAGAAATTAGGGATATGAAGCATTTTAAGATAATCTAGGAAATTACATCATACGCGTAAAATACCACTTTTGGCAATTGGGACACATTTCTATTGCCGATCAAACAATCAAAACTCCTTTGCATTCACTCATAAAAATGAGCAAATCTCTAAAACAAAAAAAATGTAGAGTTCAAACAAGTTATGGAGTGTTGAGAAACATTTTGTTTAATTGTTTTGGCTCAACAATACGTTGTATGTTTATTAGAAAAAAATACAATTTCGCTGCTTTTTTAAATTATTATTTATTGACCTTCATAGCCTTTTAGCTTAGGTTGCACCGATTTTAGGGATGTGAAGCATTGGAAGACACTCCTGGAGATGGCATCACAATAAGCAAAAACACCAATGTAGTTACTGGGGGCATGTTTCTGTTGGAGAGTTATAGTGAGTTACAGTATAACCTGTGCACACAAATCAAGATGCATGTAGATGTATGAGCGTGCGTTGGCTTACTGGCGTCAGCCGGCCGGAGGTGGTCTGAGTCGCAGGTGAAGAAGGTCTGATGGTCTTGTGCCGACAGGTTCATGTCGTAGTACGTCAGCGGCTCTCGACCTGTCACCCACGTATACCTGAACACCAACACCAATACATTCCCAGTTAGCAAGTGTTCCGAGCTGGTTCACTTGCTCAGATGTTACATGTTCTTCAGATGACTGGACATGAGTCATGGGCTGCGCTGACTTAACGGGGAACTGTACTCGACTGAGACTGGCCGACGTAAAGAGCTGGAGCTCAGCATGCGGGTTTGATAGGTAGAGAAAATGACGGGATAATGGCAACATGAGAAAGGAGGAACGGGAGGCAGATCAACACGCCAAGGAGAGAATATAAAAGGAGGAACGATGGAATAGAAACTGACGAGAAGAAAAAAACAGAAAATAAATCTAAAAGAGGAAAAATACACGACAGAAAGCACAAAAACAAAGAGGATGTGATGAAACACCGGATTGTGCTGAAAATCTGTAATTTTTCAAGAAGTATTCTCGAATTCAACCATATAACCTTGATTAATGGTTAAAATTAAGCATAATCCAAACTTTCCAAACTTTGTACAAACCGAAAGAAAACTGCAAACTATCTAGCCAAAAAAAACAACAAAAAAAAAACTGTAAGAGAAGGAAGAGGAGTAGCACATCAAACACAAAAACCAAGGCTGGAGAGTGAACACGACACTGACTGGGGAAAACATACAAGACAGAAGATCAGAGAAAGCAAGAACAGCGAAGGCAAACCGAAGCCCCAAACCAGCCGGGGGTTTTCAGACGAGGGCACTCACCGATTATATTCAGCTCCACGAAATAAATTCAGCGGATTTCTCCATACTTTACATTCTGCAGGAGGGAGACAGAGAGAGAACAAACCGCTGGTGATGAGTGTCGAGGGTAAAGTCGGCGCACTTCAAAAAGGTTCTGACATCCGCCCTGCAGCTCCCCGACTGGCACAGCGACCTCTTTGAGAGCCCGTCTGACGGGGAAAAGGCCTTAAAACTCCTCAGTGACCAAACGTCCTTCTACACAAAACCCCCACTGCTGTCAGAAAAACAGCCACTTCTTTTGGCCAACAGCACTGAACAGATGAGTGCCGATACAGGATTTAACAATGTGGGGATTTGAAACGTTGATGCCAAAAATATATATATTTCCTAACACGACAGGGAAGACTCTGGCAATTTCACTTATCAAGGTCAGTTTACTGAGCACGAGGAGTGCTGCTCAGCCTGCAGGAACAGATGCACGATGTGTCCTGTGGCTCCGGAGCAGCCGAGATAAACCCCGATGATGTAATTGGGGTTTAGCAGCTTTGGTTTAGGGGGAAATTTATAAAACAGAAAGGTTGTTTTGCATACTACAGGTGTAGAGTTTTACACAGCTGAACGTTTGTGAGGAGGGATGGATTTGAGTACACGACGCAATCCAGATGCATTGGAAGCGATTTGAACACGTCACTTTGGGCTCTGTGAAGTTGTGACGAGCATTTTTCACTATTTTTAACGATTAACTGTTACAATAATCTGCCGATTAATCGATAATGAAAATAATCTTTAGTTGCAGCCCCAATTTCAAGTGCAGACCTATGACTGATCAGTTAAGCAACTTCACTTCACGTTTGTCTTGGACCACTTCCATGGAAGGATTTAGACAGAGTAGATTATTAGCCAGAAAACTGAGGATTAGTGCAGTCGAAATAATTAGACTGCCTTTCTCCTCTCAATCACGGCTTGTTGATTTAATACAGAACACATAATCCTATTTAATTCAAAGTTGTTTGGCTGAAAACAAAAGCAGCCTGCGTCATGCCTCCACCAAGGCTTCAACAACAGCAGAGATTATATACTGATCATCTGAGGTTAGACTTAATTACCATTTGAACTTTAAGTTTGATTGCAGCCTTGGTGTGCTGCCAATACGAGTTTCTTATTATATATAAAAAAAACAAAAACGCAGGCCGAGCGACGGAATGTGTGTTTCATAAGCACACGTAGAATAAATGTTTTCTTTTATCGTCTGCAAAGGAATCATTCAACACTAAGACGGCTCCTCGTTTGAAACGGATGAACACCCGTGGGGGGGGGGGGGACGCATTCAAAGGATTAACCGCGATCAAAGCGTCGCTGGTGTAGAACAGATGCCAAGGAGCCGCTAAGCAGAGCTCACAGAGTGGCTGTGGAGGATAGTGCCGGACCTCCTCGACTGTAGTTCAACACGTACACTTGGTCGCAGCGTTAGTTGGGGTTTGATGCCCTGTGTAACTCCAACAGCTGGAGTATTAACCTTAAAAAATACTTTTATCAGAACATGTCTTTTTTTACTGTTCTTCCATGCCATGTTTCTTTAATTGATTTTATTCGTCTTTTTGTTCCTTTTGTTTTAAAAACAGTGCCTGTTATGGAATCTTCTATTTAAAAAGGTATGCACTTAAAAAGGTTATTAATACTGTATGTATAGGAACGTTACACCTACTTCACAGCTAAAAACCTGCAAACATGTGAGAGTGCGTTTAAATTTTAGCAGGGAGATTGACGTGTCATCTGCTCCGTAAACAGTGAGAAAAGAACAGCGCGACAGCACTCAGTGAAATATACAGGTATATTTTCGGATTCACAGGTGGAACCAACACAGTCACAGGAAACCCCTCTGGATGGAGCGTTCAAATGTGCCGCTCCGTCTCTACTGAAGCGTCAATGCAACAACTCCAGAAACTCACACACGGGATGGCATCATGTCTTCAGGTTTTAATGCTCTGTATTGTATTTTAGTGTTAAGAGGCATCTATCTGCAGCAGTAAACGTATTTTGATAGCAATCCTATGAAAAGAAACAAGTGTGAAGGCCTCTCCCAAAACTACACATTAAAATCAATGCTTTCATTGCCGTCGGCAGGCCAGTGGGATTTGTGTCAGTACAGCAGAAATATTGCTTTGACATTTTACAACATTTTGGCTGTTTAGTTCTCCTTTTTGAAGTTAACACAGCAGAACCAAAGTGAGGGGGGGCTCTGTATTACTCGACCGAGATCCAGAGTGGAAAAAGCTGAAGTGAGCGGGGACTCCGAGGGGGCCCTCTGCAGCAGTTAAATAAATAGATGGCGATGATGGTGACCATCATAAGACCCATGGCGAGTATAAGGTTTAAAAAAGGCGTCCATTTTTCTGTTCATGTTGCTATTATTTTTGTTTGGTTTGAAAACAGTAAAAATTGCTTATTATTTCCAAACTTTCAAGACTTTGTAAAAACCCTGATATTAACATGTTTTTATCAAAATGTACTCTGGTGTGAGTGATTCTTTACTTGCCATAATACTGCTGTTAAAATCAGGCTGCTTTTTGTACTGATGCTGCATAGAGTTTTATAAAAACGTCCTCCATTGTCTGTGTAGCGCTTATTGCATTGCATCAGATCTTACCGGACACACTTTGCCGATTGGAATCGGCCTCCCCATTACTGGTGTTGGAGTTGCTGGGGGCGCTGCTGTCCACTCCGCCCAGGAGGGGGCGCAGGTGGCTCACAGACACCTGCTCTATGAAGGAGGTCCCATATTTCCTGAAATACCACCACTCAAATATCTGAGAGAGAGAGCGAGAGAGAGAAATATTAAATTAAATTGTTTATTCATTCAATGAAGCTGAGTGAGTTTAGCTGCAGTCCAACGTGCTTCAAACTAAGATTAAAACACTGACAAAAAAATAACAGAATTAGACAACTATACATACAGTGCTGCAAGACTGAAAATTACAACAACAAATAAAATGCTGAAAATAAAATACTGATATATAAAAAACAGTGATTAAAAGCCAGATTATAAAGACAGATGTTTAATTTCCTTTCAAAAAATAGAGAGAGAGAGAGAGAGAAAACATTGTGTGTTTTCCACAGTATAGTGGCATTAAAACAGACTCAGCACTCTCACAGTACGTTTCTGGGGCATGTAACAAACATTTAAAAAGAAAAGCGGTGGAGGATCTTAGTGATCGGACTGGAACATAAAATGAAAGTAGAAAGTCGCTGCATAAACAAGCACAAAAGAACTTTTAAAGTTGTACCAATCAGATTTTTCAGAAAAAAACAGGATGTACATATAAAGATTATTGTCTGGTAGACAGCTGAGAAAAATACCTCGTCAGCTCAAACCTTTTTTTTTGTTGGGCTTAGCCAATAGCTTGTGGCTATTCCCCATGTGCTTTTAAGACATACGATTTTAATCAGGATGTGGACTAGACTACTCCAGTGATTAGCGCCGTCTGCATCAGTGGGTCTTGTGGCAGAATTCTACAGATTACCACCTGCAGCGCGAGAGGAGGAACTCATCAGTGAAACCTGCTGCTTTGTTGGGACTGGAACTCTGCAGACTGTCGGGTCATGGTGACACAGGTCTGAGAGCCACTCGGTGAGTCACCCATTAATCTGCATGTTAAAAAGAGTCCCTGAACTCCACAGTGCACAGTGCTCTGAGCAGGGCAGTGCCTTGGCTTTTCTTTTGCTATTCTTGCCTTTCACTACACTATTATTGGTATCTGTTCTCTTTTAAAACCTGATGACTTGTCCGTTTTATTTTGCAGGCCTTTGTAACGTGGATTTTGAAAAGCGCTCTATAAATTCAGATCGTTATTGAGCAGCTTCACTGTCACCACGTGTGTTTGGGTGAATGAGAGGCACCGTAAAACGCTTTGTTGTGCTCCAAGCGCTGCATGTTGTAGGTGCAGTCAAATTACCCTCATGCCTTGCGCCTGTACTGGGTTGGAGCCGCACTCTCCTTTGCACACTTGTCAACTAGTTTCAAAGCAGAGCATCTGCCCCATCACACTTCCCAAAATAAAGCCATTTCAACCATATGTTGAAATATGGTTTGATTCCAGGCCAGCTGTGGAGCTTCACAAACACATAGCGAATATAAAGAAATACTCTCCATATCCTTAACAATTACCATCAAATTCCCTTTTAGCAAGGCACACCCTGCTGCTGCTCTGAACAATTCTCCTTAAACCTCAATAATATCGGCATATGCCACATGTCTTAATCGGGGAAATGCTACATTTGAAATGAGGCCTAAATCCAAACAGAACATGACCTGCTTCCAAATCATAATATTGTCATATTCAGAATAATAGTGAGAAATTAGTGTTCATGTAAATGTAGTAATGTCGCTCAAAGAATATCGGACAAAAATTCAAAGTAAGGGCTTGAAAATATACTAAAGAACCATTCAGGGTATCAGTTTTAATGACTGAATGTGAGGCAAACATCCAGTATTTCACTAAGTGTACAGAGTACTGTCGGCCTCGAGGGGAGGCGTGACATCACATTTTGACAGGGGTTATCTAGAACTCTTCAGTGGAAACCTACCTAATTGGGACATAAACATCTATTCCAATTACAGAGACATGACCAGCATCGCTCCAACTAAACCAATTTGGCTTCCGCATTTCTTAAATCATCTCTCCGTGCATGTGCAGAGGACTAAGCAGCCTACAGATATTGGCCAACAGCCCGCAGGGAAGTTAGCGTGAGCTAATTAAGAAAGGAGCCAATTTAAAATACAGACCAAACACGGCTCCACAGTTGGGTGTCTCCTGAGAGTTAAAATACCTGCTTTAGTCGCAATAGCCTTGAAAACAGTTCCATTAAATTGCTTTCCTGCTTTGATGATTTCTGTCACATCTGTATGTATTCTACTCATTTTTGAATACAGACGTAAGCAGGCATGGCACTCTTTGCAAAGCTGTAGATTGAGGGATAGATGCAACAAAACCACATCTCAGAAATGCAGCATACCCACACACGTTTGCACCGTTTTCCTTCTCTAGAGCAGCTGAGGGAAAAGTGCCTCGCTGAAACGAAGTTAGCTGTGTTTAATGCACAGAGATGGGGGAGGCTCTAGAGATCTTCATCCACATCCCACATGAAAAAACGCCCCCAAAATGTGTTCGCAGTAGTTTGAAGAGCACTGAAAACATTGACAGTGTCTTGCATGGTGTGATAAGCGAGGAAGATATACAGTGACAGTGCCAGAGGCAGCCATTTCTCTGCAGCTCATCTTGTGAAGGATCAAATGAGTATGGATTTCCTCGCGGCCTCTAAACCTGTGGTTGTAGTCCTAAAAAAAAAAAAAAGACATCCTGGGCTCATAAAGTCACCTAGAGAGCCACATCGGAAAGATAATTTTCTCTTTTTAAACATCATGAACGAGAATGTCATGGAAGAGTGCCTTAAAGTCATCAGCCTTGACTTTAAGGTGATTTTTACTTTTAGCCGATGTTACTTCAGTATTGTTAATGCTTCAGTGTTACCAGAAAATAAGTGTTTCTTACCAATATGAGTCCTGATATGAGGGAGGAAGTGCCCGTCAGAGCCACGTAAAACTTGGGTGTCAGGGTGTTGAGAAACATGCTTACTGTAGAGGAGACACAAAAAAGAAGAATGGGTTAGAGCTTAATGTTAGATATTAGAAAACCTCTCTTCTACGCCAAAAGGAGGATACTTAAAAAAAAAAAAAGTATAGTTGTAGAATGAAATGCTGCATGTCTATATAAAACTGGGTCACGTCTACACAGGAGACTAGTAGAGACTGCAGGAAAAACATCAAAAAGACTAAGACTGTCACGCTAAAAATACGTCATCTCGAGTCTGCTGCTCAGACGTGAAATTACCCAACACCACGGGGACCACGGTAAGCCTCACTACAGAGTGAAAAATAAAATTCCACCACGCAAGTATGATTTAAATATTTAGAGTGGTGTTTGAGGGGCTGATGGAGTAGAAACAGTGGGGTTTTTTTTCCAAGCCTAGATATCAGAGAGCTGCAGGGATGATGGATTTTTGTATGCCAGCCCGGGCGTTAGCATCGCCCTGGTTCCTTTGACCAAAAAAAATAAACAAAAAAGGCCAATGGGGATTTTTTTTTTAATTCCCCTTAAAGTACGCTCTGTGACAAACAAAGGTTTATGATACTTAAACGTTTTGTTCAGTAAGATAATCTTCACAAATGAACACCACTTTTATGATCTTTGAGGTGTAGATGCAATCAGCAGGCGTAAAAAGCATAGGGTATCAAGCCTAGGGTAGCCACTTGTTAGCAACCGCCTATTTTAAAGACGTGTAAAAGCTTCAAAGTTCACGAGTGGGGTCTTTACCGATGTACTTTATCGCAGAACAAAGTGTGAAAATCTCAAGCTGAGGGTGTAACCACAGACCTTATTTCAGGCATCTAAACAAAAACCCATACAAGAAACCCCAGCGACTGTCAGACGAGGGAAACGGAAGTAAAGAAAAAGATGCCAACTCATTTCAGGGCTTTAGGTCTTATTCCTGCGGCACTCTCATCAGCTGAGCAAACAACCTTAAAACTCGGGTAAGACGCTACCGATTCATTACTACTAGACTAATAAGTACAAGCAAGTGCAAGTACTGTCAGTGACTATAAAATGTGAAACTATTGAAAAATGCAGGGAAGCATTATAGGGTTAACTTAAAGCAAAAACCTTCACATCCCAAATGCCACAGCAGCACTCATCATTCTCCAATCCCTTGACAGAAAAGTGAAGTTCCCATACAATGTGCCAGTTATATCATATGCTGTGAACTGGAAAATCACAACTCCGAGTCAATGATCCATATCCATCAAGCCTTATAGTATGGAGCTTATATGCATGCTCCTCTTAAAAAACACCAGCCAGGAGGTTTCCCTGTGCTTCTGTGGACTACATTTTGAGTAATTGTCACAAGTCAATTTTACCGTCCAGGCTGTCGGAAGGAAAGAGTGCGACTAAAGTGTTTTAGCTGTAATATTAGTGATATTACTATGCTTGAAGGATGAAGCAACAAAACAGTGTCACAGAGTCCTCTCTGCCGTCCGTTTTCAATTTGCATTTTCAATTCCACCGAAATCACAATGAGAAAAGAAATCACTGACTACAAAAAGTGGCAGGTGATATTTGGAGCTGTGACCTTTCTATTCATTATCTGAGAACGGTTTTAATTTAAAAAAAAAAAAAACAACAACACTGGAGCATTTTTCAGACTGAAATTCTGTCTTTGAAGTATTATGGTTTTGAAGGCCCTCTTGTATGGTTTAATACTGGTCACATTAAGCTGCATGCAGGGAAGGAAGAGCCTCATCTGACAGATTAGGAATAGCCAATGATATCTGAGCTTCAAGGAAAAAAGCAGGCTTAAGTGACTAAGATAACATAAGATAAAAAGGGACAGCATATAAATAATGATCCTCGTAGAGAGGTTAACTGCTAACGGACTTGTAACAAACTATGGCTGCTCAGAACGGCAAACCTGGAGGCTTCAAGTGGGAATAAGGTTGTGTGTGTACGTACAGTCCACCTGGCCAAAAAGGTCCATTAATGTTTTCACTTCGAAATAAGATGCTTCAACTGTTTAAAACCGGTCTGAACCAGTCACAACAACTGCATTCTCAAATATCAGCAGCAAACGTGGTGAGTAAAATGTTCTCATAACCGACAAGAATGGCAGCCAAAGGTGCAAGAATATGACAGATGATACATTTAAAAAAAAAAAAAAAACAGGAAGGTTCCTTTAATAAGTGGGACATTCCACTCCATTCCATTTTGGTGGCCTGCCAAAATGTACCGTCACTTCTGATGGCTACTGGTGATACATTTGGCCATGCGTCTTTGGGTGACCCGATCACATCTGGACAGCTCCAAGTCAGCGGTTCATACCTGGGATTAGAACGCGTCTCCACATTGGATCTCAAGTTCACGTTTTACATGGATATAAGTACGTACATCATTTCCGTTGGCAAAGGCCAAATGCGTTGTTGCTCCTAACCGGTGGGAGGCAGCAGTGCACTTGCCATGCCCAGTTTGACAGAAATTAAAAGAAGAAAAAGTTTGCAAAGACCTTGGCGTGTGGGAAAAATGAAAAGACGATACAGACCGGGTCTATTCGCTGGAGCGTTCCAGGCGAACCTAATCGCCAAAAATGTTTGCCGCACTAATACATATTTCTCTTTCTTGTTGGTTCGCACTTTAATATGATGCTGTCGGTGCGCAAGTGAGCATGTCAGTTGAGTAGGCGGTCCTTCAGTGTGGACCACGACACATTCGCAAACACACTGCAAAGGAAATGTGACCACCTCCGAATGTGGTCTGAGCGATCGGATCTCAATGCATCTCGGGTGCATTCACACACGTACGCAGATCTGTCCACTTGTGATTAGATCACCCGAGATGTTAACGCCAGGTGTAGACAGGGCCGATGAGGACAGGGAGGGTGGGACAAAGACCCCACTCAGATGAACCCGCAGCCCCATACCCACACAAGTGCATAAACTAAGTGCAGCTGGCCAGCTATTCATTGCTGTGAAGTGCAGGCTCTCGTCCAAGCAGAAAAGGGTCTTTGAGATTGGCCTGTGGTCAAACAGGCATAACAGCTGCTGTCAGCCTGCATTGATGAGAGGATACTGCTGTCTGGCCGGCAATGGACTTTCTCATCTTTGTCAAGCCAAGAAGTTTAGCCATAATTGACATACGGTTTCACATTCACATCAAGTAATATAGCAGGGTGAGCGTAGTCCAAAAGTCACAGATTTAATTTCAAGGATTAAATCAAATTTTAAAAACAATTAAAGCTGTAAATGGATCAAATAGCTGATTTTAGTGATGAAACGATGAGTCTATCAATCAAAAACGTCCTGATTTTCTCTGTTCTGTATCATTTTAAGCCGAATACCTTGGGAATTTTGAGCTATGGGCAGACAAAACCAGCCATTTGAAAATATCCCCTTGGACTCTGGGAACATGTAATGGAGACATTTTATTAGCAGGTTTGCATGATTAGAAAATAGATTCTCTCTTAACTGGGTGTCCTGGAATCAAGCGCCACAGACAAAAGTCATTCAGCCTCCTTGTGTAATTTAATTACACAATCCTCTGGGAGAGTTAGAAACTGAAATTCCCATTTGGAGATCAACTGAGTATCAAACTGAATTAAACTAAAATCTAATCAAGCCTCCCTGTCACACAATTAGCTTTAGAATCAGAATGAGAAGTCTGATGGCAAGTAAGATGCTCAGGTGTCATGGCAACGTGGATTAGCGAGATTATCTCCATTATCACGTTAGCAGAATGTTTTTACAGGATGTATAAAGTTGGAAAAAAGGTAAATGGACACTTGGCCCTTTCCAGTGTCATTTTATGTGACTATAGGAAGTCCTGAGACACGTTCCGGTTCCCTTCTTGTGTGCAGCAGACGAAGCAATCAATCATCAATTGAGCCAGTAAAAAGATTTTATAAAACTAAATGACTTGTGTGTGCACCTTTCAACACTTAAATGACACGACAGGAGAGGGTTTAAAATTGTAAGATTGTTTTTGAAAAAAAAATCCACTGGTTGCAGCTAGCCGGTTCAGATCTGCAGAAAAATATCCTCACCTTTCTTACAGCTGAGCAACCGGGGTTGAGTGCCTTGCTTAAGGGTGTCTTGTTGATTTAGCTGAAAGCCCACGTGTCCCGTTGTCACTGAGTAATAGCTTTATTTATGTAGCACCTTTATAAACAGTCGGTTTATGCTCAATCAGAAGTAGTTTGAGAGACTTGTTGTCCAACCACAGTGGAAATTAAAAGTGTTTAAACTTGTTCCTAACGGCCACAGACAGCCACGCCCTAATCCGAAGTCGTGGGTAAAGGGGGTTTTCAGAGCTATTCAACCATTCAACAAGCAGCTCTGACTGAGTATACTTGCAGCTTAAGCACTGCCTGCTCACCCACTGTAATTCACTGAATAAGGTAATCCCTGAAATGCCTGAAGTAAGGCTGCCACTAACAATTATTTGTTATCAATCTGTTAACTCTATTTTCAATTAATCATTTAGTCCATAAAATGCTATAAAACAGTGAACCATAAGTCTTAAAGGTTAATTCTGGTATTGTTAAACCTGGGCCATATCTTTACATATTGTGGGGTCTAAATGCCAGACCAGAAACCAGACACAGAGGTCTCGCTCTGAAATCTCGCAAGAGGCGAGTTGTTGCAGGACGACTACAGTGTTTCTGGTTAAACAAAAAGGAACTTAGTCTTTTAAGAAAACAGTCCATCTCTGCAGGGATCCTTTTCATAATGGTGTCAGACAATTCAAATAACAATCTGAGCCCGTCAGTGGTAAAAACAAGCACTTCCATTGGACGGACGTCTGACGGGTGCAGTTGCCCACAAGGATTAAGTTGAAGCCATGTTAATGTTTCGCGGCTGCCGGCAATCCACTGGACTTTGCGTAGGTCCAACAGCATTTTTAAATGGGAGGAGAGTATTTGTCAGTAACATATTTTCATCGCTGGGCCATGATTCAAACTGGTGAAGCCGTTTATGCCACAAATTCACTTCTCTGCGTCTTTGGCTGATCCCACTCCAGAGAGATTATATCGGTAAGGATGCAGCCAGAGAGCATGTTGGGAGGATAGCGTGATGAATTGAAGGGACAAATTCTAACAGACAGACTCGGGACTAAATGTCACCGGAGACAACAGGAGATGTGACCTTTACTGAAAAGGGGACGGCCGGCACACTGCTGGCCTGACTGGAATTATAAAGGACACACGCCGAGACACACTTGAACACGCACACATTCAAAAATGCAAGGACTTTCATAAATGCGCAGTCACACAGTCATAAATATGTGTCCTTTAACTACAAAAGAGAACAAATGAAAAGTCTATTTAATTCTGTATTAATGAAAAACACCACCATTTAATATTACTACCACTATATGTCTAACAAGGCTGACATATTCTGCACGGCAACAAATGTAACATCTTTGGCAGGTGAAACTGACAGGTAATTTAAAGAAACTTCAAAGTACTGTTGGAACAAAAGTATTTAAGACAGAATATTGACCAACTCTGCAGCAAAATCACAAAGTATTTGGACAAAGTATTTTTGTCTTCAGTCTGGTCTTGAAACTGTTTGTTTACATTGAAAGTATTTGAGTCCTACCGTGATCATTGATTTTGGATGTGAACCCCATTAACAAACGCCCTTAAACTGTTAGTAGTGATCGTTTTATTTTAAATCCAGCGTGCCGGTCTTTAGACAAAACAGTGAAAGGGCAATGACTTAAAACATAAAGCTACACAGAAATGGCTCAAGAGCATCAGTGTTAACATACTACAGCAGCCAAGTCAGAGGCAACAACTCAATCCTGCAGAATTAGTGGAACTCATTTGTATAAGCGAGCTAATGAAACGCTTTGATAGCAGTGATGAAGTGGTGAGGTTACCACTCACATGTGTATCCTATGTCATTACCAGTTTGCTGCTGTGTTGTAAAACTGAGTCATGCTGTAAACGACGCATTTAAATCACTTGTGGGACTGGAGAATTTGACCGTTTTCATATTTTTAGACCGCTACGTGCACACGAATGGCTTTTTTAACAGATTTGTTAAGATGGACTGCCGAGTACTGCTGAAGGAGATACATTAAGATCCAACATTATCACAAGAAGCAATGTGTGAGTGACACGAGACAAAGTTGGGAACTCCTGCAGGCCGCCCACATCTTAACCTGAGCTGTAAGTCACTTCGGCTCGGCTGCTCACGCCTGAAATGTTTGTTGGCAAGGCCGATTAGTGAGCGCTTCATAGCCTGGCTGGCGTGGCTGGCTCTGACTGATGGGGCTGCTACCAGAGCCTGTCTGGGTCTCACTACCTCCACTGACCTTTGAGCAAGGCGGAGTGTAGCCAGCATCTGTCACAGCAGCAGCAGCTGGTAAGTTAGTCTCTGTGTGTGTGTGTGTGTGTGTGTGTGTGTGTGTGTGTGTGTGTGTGTGTGTGTGTGTGTAACATGTGTACTGATATTGCGTACAGTGGCTCTGCATGTGTTTATAAGATTCTGTGCTGCTATGTGTACATTTGCACAGTTCTGGGGACTCCCTGAGGGGAACTGCCCAGTGGGAAGCTCCCCCCGAGAATTACATACCTTCAAGGTATGTTTTCGTCTTTGCATTCACTCCACCAACAGGAACGCTGGAGTGAAGCTGGCCGGCGGCTGGTATAGCAACGTCACTCTCTTTAACGAGTCAAAACCGAAGCCTGGACTTCACCGTCGGTCCGTTTTTCTTTTTTTTTTAAGGCTACTGCTACAAGCGGTTACAGGTTTGCTTGTTTTTTTAAAGAGATACCAGCTGTATCAATCACCGTACACTTACGTCACTCAAGGTTCCCCTTGTGCTGGGAGAGTACCTACTCTGAAGTAGGAGCTAGAAAAGTCCCTCAAAACAGCCATTCCCAGGTCTTACTGTTCCAACACAATAAAAAAGAGGAGGGGGTCCTGCAACTGTTTTTAGAACTATGAAAAACCTCCTCTGGTCCAAAAACACCTCCTGTATCTGCAAGTGTGTGTAAACAACGCAAACCATGCAGAGGAACTGACCAGCTATATATGAGCCGCATTGACATATGGATCACTGTCCAGTGCTACTCGCATATCATCATTTCAGCTGCAATTTGTGGCATAAAATTACACTTGAAGGTAACACCAGCACTGTTCAATTGCTGCTCCTCTCACTTATCTTCAACATGAGAAGGAAATACAGTCAGACAGAGAGAGAGTGTGTCATCCAAGGACAGAGAAAGATAAGGGAATAAATCTCAAAATCTCTCATTTAAACTTCTGGAAATCTATTTTGGGTGCCAGTATAAGTACTTCCAAAACAACGGAGGTAGAGCCGAACTGGTACTTTTCCCCTGGTGTGTAGAAGAACAGAAGAGATCTAAGGAGTACCAGCAAAATCTCACACCAGGAAATCAATCAAATCCACAGTTGCATTAGGTAATGCAAAATGTCCTAACATAAATAAATATAGAAGCTGATCCACACTAAAAAAGTGAGAATCATCCTGGAATTAAAAACGTTGCCTAAATTACAAGATGCACACTTGGAAGAGAATGACGGCATTCGATCTAACTTCAACACTTTCATTTTATGCTTCAAAATTTAAGTATTCAAAATCCACGAGAGCATTATCTAAATGACTCGACAGTCGAACACTAACAAGAGAAAAGAGTTTGTGTAACGCTGCCACTGCTTCTAAACGTTTTTGTATTTGATTCTCAACGAGAGAATATTTTCCTGACTCTGTAATGTTCCAAAATGTTTATCTCGTCTTCAATGTGATCTTTGATGCTGCCAGAAAGTGCAGGTACAGTGTTTTGTTGGCTAGAAAATTGAGAGATAAGTATTTTTATTTATTTTATTGATTTGTGTTGATTTGTCCCTAGAAAATAGCAACATAATAACTGTTCGCCAAGATTTTATCTCTTCAGTTTGTAGTAAATGTGTTTCACTGTTGTGTTCTGGTTTTTCAACGTCTGTGGTGCATTTTAAATTGCATGCAAATTGCTGACAAATTGCTTTGTGGAGTCCTGAAATGCTTTGGCATTATGATAATTTCCCTTGTATGTCAATAAAGCAACTGGAAAAGAGAGGAGGGGGGGAGGGCGATGCACTTATTCATTTTCTTTGCTTTACTTGCTGGCAGATGGATAAGGCAGTTCCCTGGCTTTATATCTTTCAAACAACAACTAAGATGTTGTGCAGGAGGATGCAAAGGCTGACACAACCTGTCAAACAACCTTTAATTCTTAATTATTTTCCAGAACCGCAGAGAGTAAACGTAAACAAAGAAAACAAAACATATGGGACATCAGTGGAAAATAAATGCAAAGATTGAATGACGTTCCCTCTCCCTGCTCCAGGCTTAATCCAGCTCTGCTCAACAAGACACTATGTAAACACAGATATCTGCTTCAGCTAGTGTATCCCTCACACACACACACACACACACACACACACACACACACACACACACACACACACACACACACAGACAGATAGATGTACAACAACTAAGGCATAAAAGAGGCAAACGCGTGCACACACACGGCCAGCAGGCCTTCGCCCACGCACTGAGCAAACCGTCCACTTCATGAATATCAATACAAACTGTACAGGGCCACCTGCTCTATACAATACATTTAGAGGGAAAAGATCAGAAACACAACTACCGTACAGTTCCTGACTACACTCAGCATGTCAGCAACGCCACATTACTTACCCTCCATTCCACTGAAACACACACGAGATCCAGGACAAGGTCTTCTCTCCTTTAAAATACAAATAGCCTTGGCAAAGACACTGTGAAAGGGAGTCCCTCTTCCATAAGAAATCCAAGATTGTGTTCGTCTATTGGCTGTCCACATCCATACAGCAATCTAAGCAGCAGCTAGTGGTCTTTCATGGAGCACATTTACTAGTGGGGGGCCCCTGGTCTGGTTTGTTTATACCCGATTGGCTGCTTTGTCTGTGAGTGCCAGCAGGCCGATGCAATCATAAGCCAGCGCTGTCCTGCCCTTCCACTAGCAACCAAGCAGAGTATTTATATAAGGGGTGTCTGTAGATACCAGTCCAGCCAATCAATAACATGGATTTTAATGAAGGGGGGGGGGGGGGGGGGGGGGCCGGGGCCGGTGCGCCTTAGCCAACCCCGGCCCCGGTAAACAATACAACCCCAAAATTAACGTAAAGCATAATGAAAAAAGGAGCG
>JAVQJF010040092.1:0-22830 GCA_036023855.1 Gadopsis marmoratus | reverse complement strand
CGGGGTGGTGGGACTGGGGAACGGCGAGTCCGGGGGGGGGGGGGGTTCTTGACAATCTTCCTCCACATCCCCCCTCTCCACCCATCTCTACCCCGCCTGCTCATGTAATCTACAGCCCCACAAATGTACATGCTTCCTTGTGTGGTGCCATGTGTTTTTTGGTTCCAGCACAAATAACAAAGCATGTCAAGTTTATTTGTGTAGCCCAAATGTCACAATGTCCCCCCCCCAAACCCCTTTTGAAAAAAAAAGGGCAAAAATGGCACTTCTTTTTTGCTATTATACAAGTTTGTGTTTTGCATCTCCTGTGCACATTAATTAAGAAAATCCCTCACATCCATGACATTTAAATTAAAATTAAAGCAGATAATGTCATAACAAGAGGTGAATATCATTATGGAGCGAAAATAATTTCTTTCCTTTGAGATAGTGTAAAAGGGGATTGGAGGGTGATGATCATGCACACGCAGTAAGAACAGTGGAAGAGGGGGAGCACACAAGAAATCCACCAGCACACCATTTCCCGTTTTCCAGCGACTTGTCGAGATAACAGGCACAGAAGAGAGCAAGATAAAGGAACATGTGAGAGAAAGAGAAAGAAAAAGTCATTTCTCTGATTTATTTATGATGCAATGAAGGTATGCTGAACGCATCAGAACATGCAGCAGTGGTCATACTGTCAGGGAAGATGAAGTGTCTTCATAGTCGACTGAGCGTACGAGCGAGGGAAAGAAAGAGGGAGAGAGAGAAAATTAGAGGGACAGAGGAGGGTGGCTATACTGCAGAAGGGTGTTAACCATCTCATCTCTACCGCACCACCGCACTCGCCACAAAATGGCTACTTCGTTCCTTCTGACGGCCGGCACCAAGAGGGGGGCCATCTGAAGCACCGCTATCTCATCTCCCACCTCCGAAGCCTATTCTTCAACCTCAACTATTTCTCATATTTATGGACTGGTTTCATACAACACTCTGCTGAGTGGCTTTTTACATGCACATTTATATACCAAATGAAATCTGTTAAATCATTCTTTTAAATAAATAAATAAATAAAAAGCTCAGTTTTATGTTCTGGTAAATGGCAAAAATACATTCAACTTTAGACTGGAATTTGTCCATGTGAGTGCAGAGCAAAATTCCCATGTGCAGATCCTGTGCATTCTGATATCAAGAACAATACAATTAAGTGAACAAGGACAGAGAAACATGTTAGTATGCTGCTGAATGTGTAAACCTAGAAAAAGAGCAGACAACAAAATAGCACAACATGCAGATTTTCATAATATATTGAAATGCTTTAGACCTGCATACAAAAACATTAACTAGATGTGAGGGGAAAAGTCAGTGCAGGTAGCGAGCATACCGCTGCCTTAAACACAGGACATGAGCCCATGTCCAGGGCAACATCCCCCTCTGCAGGCAAAGTGAACACAATCCCTTTCAACAAAAACCTGTTTCATAAACTAAGATGGAGCCTTGGAGGCCATTTCCTTCATTACTTTCCATCAATTTCATGTTATTCTGTATCCATTTGCAGACCACTTAAGATAGTCCACTTTAAAATAAGAAAAATGCTGCTTGGACAAGAAAAGGAAAGCCAATAATTCATATTGTCAAGGGGTGTAGATGACTGTACAGCACAAGAAGTGTACACATGCTGCAAACTTCAGCCCACAGTGGTTACATAAGAGATAGGCCTACTTCTAAAATGTTGCTGAATAGCAAGGGAAAAATAAAAATCAACTTTTTTCCTCCGTTCACTGAATAAGCTTTAGTTCTACCCATTCTTCCCTTTTAATCTCATGAGCAGAGCGATTTCCAGTTGAAATCACCTTGACATAACAACTTGTAACCAGTGCTCTCTCCTCCTTGTATTGCCCCAGTAAAGATTTATTAGCAGTTTGTGACCCAGCATGCATATGGAAAATACTAGGGATTTTATATAATTTAATGGGTCATAGATGGACCAAATTCAAAATGCTCAGTCAGAAGACTAAATTTGCAGCGCTTTTTAACATTGCTGGCACTCCAGAGAGATGAACATACTGGAACTGAGCATAAATGTACTTTCATATTTTGAGGCCAGGTCTGAATCTTCACCTTGTAGGTGATAAAAATTGGAAGTCTGCAGCTTCGATTCAAATAAGCTTATGAAATGCAGCACATGTTCATCTTAATGCTGAAAAAAGGCAGAAGGTTAGAAATGGCCAGTGGAGGAGAGTGGATCTGGATGACAGGATGACCCTACAAGTCCTGGCGTTTCTTGAGTGTCTCCGGATAAATATCAGTCAAAAGAGAACCTCTGAAGCTTTTCACCTCTATGCTGAAAGCATGTTGAAACAATTATCGGTCAACGTATAGGTTCATTTCAACTTCCTCAGGAAGTCAGAATTTCCTGACTGAACATAATTTACAAAGTATCATCAATGGTACAGTAAAAAGAAATGGTTTTCTCCTGAAACACATTTACAAAGCTGGAAACGGTGACAAATATCAAATACTGCATACACATTACTTATGGCTTGCTGTATGACAGAAAATATAAAACAGTCGCTATTTAACCACTGTTTAATATTTGTGCCTCACATTTGAGTGTCAAAATTTAATGTCATCCACTGCTATCAAAAGTTGTGGAAGAGCAAAACTAAATACAAAACAAACTAAGGCGATCAATATTTCTACATTATCATTCTGCTCAGAAAATTAAAACGATATGAGCCAGGTAAAAAATAAATAAATAAATCTCCTGTGCTTATATGGTACCATTTCTTGCTAAAATTTATCCAGCAATTGACCTGGCACTTTTCCCTCTCCGTTATGGAAGACTCTGCAGCTGAGACTTTGAATCAACTGATGCTTAAGCACAAGCCCTCAACTCCAATGTTATTTCTTCAGGATTTCCTCTAAGTTCTTTAAGGAAGAGCTAGCATTTGGAATACATATTATACATAAAAACTCAGTCAAACAAACTAACAAAAGTACGGGGATCAGCAGCATCAAAGCATTCCTGGGCTGGCTCAAACCACATGATGAGCCTCATGTCTTTGTGAGCAGAAGCTCGTAGATGTTCAGCACATTTCAGAGCCTGGCTTTAGATTTTTTTCAGCAGATTATCTTTTGGTCTTTGAAGCCCAGAACCCACCTGCTTCAAACCCAGCAACGCTACTACTCCGGTTTCCAGGCTGTGGTTCCATTGGTCAACATAAACAGCACCTATGAGCCTCACCCTCAGGGAAATTCCTATTTATTACTGACCAAAGTCTGTGCAGAAGCTCTGCACAGATCTTCAAAGAAGCACTGGCAAATATGGCCCCTATGAAAAATGAATCATTTGGGAGAGTTGTTGGAAATCTGAAATAATTCTGTGTGTATGGATAAGTCAACATGCACCCTTGATCTACTGCTATGGATTATAATATAAAATGAAACCCAGCTCTGCGGATACAAATTAGAGCCTGACAAATGACACTGCTAAATAAAACTGTGTCAATATGGCATATTTGATTTCAAAAACAAGTCAAATCTCTGTAAACACAGATCAAGGTTTTTAAATTAACTCTCATCCTAGTACCATGTTGGTGTGCTGCACATATACTGTACATATTCTTAATGAAGATAAATGGATGGCACAGCATTGATGCAAGGTTTTCCACTCATTCAACATTTGGGTGTTCTAAAATTATTACATTAAGATCAACATCACAGTTATTATGTACACGTTTCTCCTTTCTTGGTGGTGTCAGCTGTAGAACAAATTCAATATACTTTCTTTATGAAGTGGACTAACTGGGCCTGGAAAATTCATAACATCCTCTAATAATGTCTTGAAATGTATTTATTATTGCCATTTGTTCTCATACGCATTCTCAGGCATATCAAAATACATTATATTGGACCCACTGACACTCAATCACACAGGCATTGAGGTTTGATAGTCTACATATATCGGAATAGATAGCAAGGAGACATGGACACACACCTATTGTGAATGAAAGCTACTTTACACAGAAGTAAACAAAAGAATTTAAACAAAATCGAGCCATGTTTTCACAACGGCTGGACTGGAACAAAATGGAATCACAACTTGTGAGAGCAGGAGTTAGCAGACAGGGGCCTGAATGAAGAGGGGTCATCTTGCATGCTACCTTCAAGGTAGAATGAATAATAAATGGACTAGCAATGGACACAGAGAGGCGTTATCAATATTTAAATACTTTCACCTCTAATTTCAGACTCACTCTCCCAGACTGCCACAATGTCCCAATACATATTCTTAGCCTTTTCTACTAAGCAGTAACAGGATTGCACACACAGGATACTAGAATCGACATATTTCGGCGGACACGCAACACAGAATTCCTCTGCTGTGTCACACGAGAATTTCACTTATTTTTCCTCACTTTGTGGTTGAGTCTAGTAATACGGTACAGCTATTTCCAGGTTAATCGTTGCTATGCATTGGCATGAGGCGAATAAGAGTGCTCGTGAATATTATTTAAAATGATAAAAACCAAGTATCCAAGAACGTTCGACAATACTTGGAAAGATGACATTGAAAGACATGACATTTTTCTTCCATGCTTACTACAGCAAATGGCAAAAAAAAAAAATTTATTAATTATGATTGTGTCTGAATCATCTGATGCAAATGAATGAGCAATTAGGCTAAACTAAATGTACTCAAAGTTAAATCCTCTCAACTTTTGTGCTCATGCATTCAGGTTCAAACGCTGGTGGCAAATGAGATACATCCCTCTGCCAGGCTTTGTATGTAAATCCTTTTGTCGTCCCCTCTCTCATAAAGTGTCACTGTCCTGATTACCCTGCAGTGCGGCAGAGAAGCAAATGGGTGAGCACCAATGGGAGGGAGCGGGGTGGGGGGGGGGGTATGCGAATGAGATGCTCAGTGACCCTGCCACCATCACAAACCACCAGTCTGATCTAATATCCTGACTAGCTGAATGAGTGGTGGCCTGGTACAAATCAGGCCAACTCTCCCCAGCTGCAGCCCGTGTTTCAGCATCAACCACTTTCTGTTCAACCCAATCGTCGGGCGTCCACCACAGAATTACAATAACTACAACTGTAGTTGGTGGAGGTTGATGACGCTGCCCTGACAAGGTTTGAAATAACAGTTAAAGCAGACAACTAAGGATCAATACTTACATGTGTACAGACACAACCAAACACGCACGCCACTCTCCGAGCATCTTCCCCTACATTTGTTAAAAATTAATTTAAATTCTGCCGTCTGCATTGGATGGCGCCACTTTGAAGGTTAACAAATCAATATTCCAGATGCTTGTCATTTATTAACACAGGAGATCTGGTTGGATGATGATGACTGTGCAGGCATCCAGAGACCGTTCTGTGGGGACAGGCCATTAAGTATTCCAGAGGCCATATAGTAGAGAAAGGGACTCTAATTGAGAGTATGATTATTTGTCTGTAACGCAGTCACCTCAAATATCACAAAGCTCTTCTCCACAGCGAGGCCTGTCAGTCAGATTTGTGTCCATGCACCATTGGCTAAACCATTCTCAAGTTACGTGCTCAGTTTCAGTCAACCAACAACGGAGATGAACTTAATTTGTTAATTCAGGACAGTTCTGGAAAGTTAGTTTCACGCCCAACCCCGCCTCTCGACTCCACATGCCAAGACAAGGCTAAGTTGTGTATGTACTGACTAATGGATTTATTCAACCAAGTCAGAAAAACTCCAGCACCACAGCCAACACACAGGCCTACACGCTCCCGTCAGAAGTCAGCAAAACGGACAGTAGCACCAGGGACCGGATGCATCCCATGTCGGTTCAGATTAAATGAGAGGCTGACGATGTTAATTAGGCAGAGTAAATTTACATCAGCAAATTATGTAAGCAGCTAGAAGAGTAACAAAGCGTGATACCAGTTAAGTCACAGCTTGGCAAACGCTGCCCTGCCACTTCATGCTGATGTGGCTATGGTCGATCAAGCAGAGAAGCCTCAAATGCCAATTAGACATGAGTGGGTAATTGTGTCGGGGGGGCTGGTGGCACAAGGGACTTTGTTACAATGTCCTGAGGCACTCTGTGTTTCCATCCTTCTCCGACATAGCAAGGGACACATCTGAGTTCACTGATAAGGAAGTGTGTCTCTCTCGCTCTGTCTCTCTCACACAGGCAAAAGGATGGACTGTTTGAAGAAGAGAGCACATACATTTAAGTGCTTTTGCAAAAGGATTTTGATATCCGTTTATGAAAATAAAGACACTGCAGGGACAATACCAATAAATAAATGCAAAATTCACTACATACACTGTCCAATAACTGATTTATTACACAATGATAATAAGAAACACTCAACTCAGAGTGGTACAAAGTCTGTCCTTTGACCCTCACCCCGTCTATGCCTGAAAGGTGGCAGTAAAAAAAGTCTTCACAGAACAAAGCATTTGTATTTGCATATTAACTGAATGACTCCAAAAATTGGCTAGTTTTCATGGTTGAAATTAAGTTCAAAAATCTTCCCAAAACTCTCCCGCAGCATAATCCACACCTCTCCTTTTCATCATCATCCTCCTCTCCTCTTCATATGCTACCTATGTTCCAAACACTCATAATCTCACCAGAATATGATTAATGCACAAGATCTGTGTGAGTCTTTGTGAGTGACCCTGCTGTTAGTCACTGCATGGGTTGGTTTGCGTACGATACACCTGCCTTCTGGTTTTGTTTATGAAGAAAGTAACTCTTTGAAGGACATGGCGAATGGTCTGTCTGAGTGCATACACAGCGTTTGTTGTGAATCTACAGAGTTCTATGCATCTGACCCTAGCTCACAAAGTCAACATGGTGTATGATGACTGAACTGGAAGCAGTGTACTTTAAGGGGAAATAATGGATGACCCCTCATCCATTAATCATAGGGGTTGGTGGTTCCATCCCTGGCTCCTCCTGTGCACATGAGTAAGGCGCTGCACGCCAAATTTGTACCGATTTGTGTTTAGTTGCTTTTGAAAACACCATCTGCCAAATAAATGTAATGTAGTGTGTATTTAGCCATAACTTGGAGAAATTACAACAGTTTGAACATAATGAGCATACAGATGGACAGCTGCAGAAGTGCTTTCCAAAGCTTTTATGGACGATTAGATTTACCCCCCCCCCCCACTGTGAAATGTTGTCAGTATTAGAATACACCGTTACAGCTGTGAATCCATGCTGACCACAGCCGCTGTGCTCGGTGAAGGCAAAACCTTTACGGCCTCCACAGTGTGTGATGTAGATATAGACCCATTTCTATATTTCAAACTCATACAAAGTTTTAAAAACATGTACTGGTATGTAAACAATCAATCTGACTGATGTTTTGTGAGCAAATTGTGTACTGATGCATGATTATTTTCATCTTATTTATTATCATCCTTGTAAAACTTTCTTGACAAGATGGCAGCTGCTTTTCATAAAAGCATTTTATTGTTGAAAATATTGCATGTCATGTTTCAAACTAATAGTATGTCAGTGTTTTAATCAATTAACTGTTTAGCTTAATGTATCAATTTTCAAAGTAATAATAATTGAATGCAATAAGAGAAACGCCTTGGTGGCTGGTCACGTTATTGGAATGACTTAGTAAAGCAAGGGAGCTTATACTCATGGGTTGTTGTTCTGCCATGCTAAAACTTAAACCTCTCCTCTCCGAAGCAATACTGGTTTCCATCCAGCCCCGGCTACGATGTCCTCTCCCTCTCTCTCTCACCCACCCAGCCTTGCAGCAGGACTTGGTAGCCTAGGATGGCCACCTACACCTCTGCTTTTCGAGGCTGCTCTTGATTCTAATTGGCTCAGACCAGTCTCATGCCTCTGTAATCCCTGCATGTTAATACTCCCATGGTAACATTCTCTCACCTAATGGCCACACAGTGAGAGGCCTTTTCAACCACATTACCTCTTATTGAGTTACGGAGCCCCATCGTTCTAAATAAGACAAATTTAATTGATCCAGTCTATAAAAATCTCTGTGCCGCTGTGAAAGACCCGTTTCTTGGGTTTATTTATTTATTTATTCACTCTGTTTTCCCACTTTGGCGAGCAAAGCCCTGCATGAGGCACAGGGAAATTAGGTTTATTCCACTCCATACAAAAAAAGGGAAGGATGCAGAGGAGGAATTCAAAGGTTTCAAGATTAGATCAATGGTCTGAACAATCAATCAAAGGCAGGGTTCCTCAGGTGTCAGCCCTGGTTGTAAGTTCAAAATGAACCTTTAAAACAGCAGGTATAGAGTCCACTCTTTAGTGAGCTATGCAGGGGGGCCCAAGCTGTGGAAAAAGCGAATAAAAAAAAATATATAAGCACAGAAAAACAGGCACAGCACAGATGTTATATTACATTAATCTTCATTTGTGTGCGTGTTTTGACACACTATCCATATTAAGGTACCTGCGGTAAAAGGAAGAAAAAAGGGCAAGCAGTTTTTCCCTTTCATTTACAGGTCCAAGTGCAAAAGATGTATTCAAAATTGATGCCAGACAGAGCTGGTGAAATGGATAGACTACAACTGTCAGCCAAGGGTGTTTTAAAAGTAAAAATATACTTTGGAAACTTTTTAATGCAGTATATATAAAAAGTATGTTTGTGCCCTGACTTTCACCCATATAACACATAATCCTGTTACCGACTACTGAAGATACTGAGCTCAGCGTGATACTGAAGTGATTAACCAAATAAATATTTTATCCAGTGTAAAAGCTAGGGATTGAATAGAGCTGAACATTAAAACACTGGCCTTAAACTCGCCTGTTGAGAAAAAAAATGTGATAATAAGGCGAGAAATGGCGGGCGTATAGGTAATCCCACCAACAGAGTGCTTCCCCTGTGAAGGATTTAACTATTCCCAGCAACTAGATAAACCGGATATTATATTGCAGAGCAGACTATGTGTTGGTGTATGTGTGTATGCACTTTGCAGTACAGGTAAGGTGTGTGTGTGTGTGTGTGAATGTGGGGCATAACCTCAGACTCCTGTTAGAAATGCTGCGATGATGGTGGAGAGGTCTATAATTTGCCCAGGAGGATTTTGCGCCTTAGCATATTTTGAAAGCAGCTGCATTAACTTTCTGTCCATTAAATCCTGTATCAGGATATATAATTCCTTTTCTATTCCCTTTTCTCAACCTTTTGGAAAAATTTCTATCAATCTCATTTTACGCATGATTACAGTTTTAATGAATGATGGTCAGTGCTATTGCTGGGGTTAATCTCAGTTTTCTCTTCTTAAATGCTGGTAACTGGGCTAAACACTTCTGATAAAGCTCAAGACCTCAAAAAAAAAGCAATTTCCTTTCTCTTAAGCATTCTTACATTATTAAAGTATTTGGTAATTCCATCATATGAATCATGAAAATGTAACCGTTAATTGCCTATTACATTCTCTGATTTATCAAAACTTCAGATCAAACCCCCCTGATGGATTTCATTAAATGTTAAAATCAATCCATGTTTGATCTCATAATTCTTCTTCTCTAAAACCACTTTCTCAGAACAGCCAGTTAATAAACAACCAGTAAAAAAAAAAAAAATTGTGTCTCAGTTTGGGCTTCATCTGGCTTGACGCACGCAAGTCCCACTTTTATTTTTCCACAATGTCAAAGGGAGACTCGATAGTGTGCACAACCTCATCATCATGTTTTATCAGGTCTACGTCTGTCTATTATTGCTATAACTCACCACATTTTAATACGTCTTGTTTCTTTCTCAAACATCAGGTGGAAGCTTTTTAATAGCTTGTAAGTTAATCAGCGGAGTCTATTAGTTATCTCATCGGGTAAGCTAAAGCGGCTTCAACCGCAACATTTGAAATGAGGACAGATTTTGCAAGGGAGCCATTAGAAATGTATTTCAGTGTGCATTTAGCCAGTAATAACATTTGGCTAAGAGTTAGGACAAGAGGATGACATACCGCAAAGTAAAATTTCCTTGAAATCAACATTCAAATGCTCGCGCAAGATGAATACTAATGAACTTTAGAGAAGGGACTGCTGGAAGAAATTGGGAATGGGGCAATTAAAGAATGCCTGCAGCAACTTTACAGAGGACAAAGCATCCAGTCTTTCTAATTAAATTCTGTGGCAGACACCTGGCCTTTCACCTCCTCCTCCATTTCCCCGTGCTCCCAAGTGGGAAGTGGGCAAGTCATGAAGAGGGGCGTCTCACACACTTCATACTCCTCTTCTTCACAAGCCCATCTTATTCATTGACAAATGCTCCCAAGAGATCAAATCAGCGGTGGTGGACTGGGGTCATGGAGCAGATAGATATCACAGTTACACTTTACCACACATCCCAGGCTCCTACAGGATTATCCCAACACAATATGTCTGACTCAAAAGGGCAGCAGCTAGTAACTATTCAAACTAGGCTGAGAGCCCTGTTTGTCTTTTAAGAGGGCCTCCCTCATGTTACCGTAGAATTTCTCTGTACAGCTGAGCAGGGATCCACGGGGAGGGTAAACTATAGTTTTGGCTGGATACTTGTGTCAGCTCTTACCCTAAGTGTGGATGTCATGGAGGTTCATGCAAGGGCCCTCACATCTGAAGTCTGAGACTGACACACAGACACACACCCTTTTGGCACAAAGCTGGAGAGGGCTGGGAACAGTGCTTGGCGATTAAAAGGAACACAGAGTACAGGATAAGTGAGGTTTCACAACCTTGCTCCCGCAGGGATCTCTTAGAAGTACAAGACAGTGAGGAGGAACAACTGTCAAAGGGAAGCTCCCTGGTAATGGTACGGAAGTTAATAAAATGAAGGCAGGTAATGGAAATTGGTTTTAAACCACTGGCCAGATTCCTTCTGAGATAGAGATGGCTTGGGCTAATGAACCCTGACAGCCTATTCCACAGCAGTTCCACACTTACAGCACATTCACCTCCAACACCGTCTACTCCCACCACCAGGACAAGCCAAGGTAGAGAGGATAAAGTTACAACTTCACACCGATTAACTACTCCCCCGTTATCTAGTTATTTAACACTCAATCGAACTTGAAAGTGCGCTCCCAGCATGCTCCCTCTCACATGAAATACACCGACAACTCCCACATACTGCACAATTAACTATGTTTTGCTCAACCCAAATGACAACCTTTACTTAACATTAAATACTATACCGCAAGGCAGGTTTAATACTACGAGGTTGTGCAAAGACCGCAGTAACCAACAGTTATCTTTGTAAACTTACAGAATGTTGATATTGCATGCAAGCCTGAAGTGCAGGGGTTCTTGGGCTACTTCCGACTCAAATTAGAAACCTGTACAAACGGGGTAAACTTGAACCAATTTTTGATTTGTGTTATCCCCTTTTGACTGTTTTTAGGAGTGATGCACCGATCTAATATAGTGGAAAGTACGTGTGTCGTAGCCGACCTTGTCCAAATGAATTGGTATCGGCTAGACTTGACTGATTCACATTAAAATACAGCGTCTTAGTCATAGTGCTATAAAATTGTAACAAATCTATTTTAAAAACCTCTCCTTCTGTCAGCTCCACACAGTGAGGGGTACAGATTGAAAAAGAACGCAGCACTGGCGCCAGATCTGTACTCTGCATCAGACAATACCCCGAGTTAAGGTTTCAAAATCAGTGTCAGGAGAGTAGAACTGATAAAAAGGAAATTATCACAATGATCACTGTCATGGACATTTTGGTACTAGATTAGAATTTCCATGCGATATTCATTAGTGATTAGTTCAGACCTTAGGTGATCTATTTAACGTGGAGATAACTATTTTTAGAGAATTAACACTTAAGGCTTACCTACTTTTTCAACAGTCTTATGGTTAATTGCATTTGTGCTATTGTGTGATAGATAGAATAAGGGCAACCATGTCAAGGAGGAGGAAAAACACTCACATCTTGAAGTGAATCTGAAGTTGTACAATGCGTTTGTAGGTTGTGGTAGTGGGCAGGGATTATGGATTACCATACAAAAGAATACCTCCAAACTAAACAATAAAACCTGTTGTATGTCTACGTCCTCTACAATGAGTTATACAAGTGTTTTCGGCAGGACAACATACTTTGTCTGTGCCTTCCAGAACGGATACAAATCACTGCTGAAAAAGAAATCTGATCAGAAAATGATCACAAGTGTTGAAATACTTGTCCCACATTAAAACACAAAGAGCTTGAATGAATATGAAATGTAAAGACAAGACAGAAGGAAGGGATGGATGGATGGATGAGGTTGAGTTAGTCTACATGACACGGCAAAAGAGCGCAATAGTCTTTGGAGGACAGAAAAAGAGAGAGGGGTTGCTTGAGCACAATCCAGCTCTGAAATATCTCTGCCCACTAATACCGCACAGCTTCCCTCCTGCAGTGGACTTCCTTTAACCGCTCTTCTTCCCTCTTCTGATTCGGTTCCAAGTCGATGTGGAACAAATGCGTTGTTTATTCCCCCCCCAAAGATGGTGTCTGAGGTGTTCTGCTCATGCAACCCGTCTTTATTTATGATATATGATTAGAGAATGGTTCAGTCCATCAGTCGTGTCTAGGAACTGTATCCTTCTGTGTTTCAGAAAGTGGCTGCACCTTTGTTTTAGTTGATAGAGTGAAGAAAATCTGAACATTTATGAGACGGGGCCAGTCCGTTGCTTTAGGCCCAGACAGCTTCTTTCATAGGAGGTAATGCCATGCTCTTTCATGATTCTCTTGGTGATAAGACATAATCTAAGATTGCATACGCTGATAAAGGTCCTCCTGCACACCCTAGTGGAAACACAAGGGGAATGTTTGAAGTGAAGACACTGGGGATACAGCAGTCCCCTGCTACAGAGCATCAGAGACAGAGAGCAATATAACCTAGTCCCAACTCCCCTGAACTTTCATAAATAAAATATCAAGTAAAAGAGACCCTAAGACAATCCCCACCGTGCCACAGTGGCATGAGAAGCAAGCATGGCTGGTCATGAAGAGGGCAGCCAGGGGAGAATTTCAATCCAAGCGGTGTTAGATAGTTATACCTAATGAATTGGAAGCAGGAGCAGTTTTGCTGGGTCCATGTGCCTCAGGGTGGCCCAGACTCAACCAGACCCAGCCTTCAGAGAAAGGTTCTCTGTCTAATCTGGCCTCATTTTATGCCTCTTTAACCATGACCAATGTATTTAAATGGCTGTTTCTTTGACAGATGCTCAGTTCAAATTATTCCTAACTGGAAATTTGTAGGAGTGATATTAAATATCCTTCAGGCCAGGCTTCCTAAAGAGAACATAGAAACATCAAAAGGCCAAACACTTCCAAAACTAAAACTAATGATCCTAGTCCACCTCCAGGGAGAAGGAGGGCTTCAACTTTGTCCAACATCCCTCTGGCCACAAAAAACATCACTCTTTTAAATGTAGATTTGACCATTCCCCCAACCCCTCTGCATTTACAAGTGATTTAACATGAGATGCATAATATATATCTCCCGATCACGGAATCCACAGGGGAGCAGTTTGGGTGAATATGTACCATCTTATCGGACACATCTATTCCCGTCTTTGACCAACAAAATCTACAAAATAACCCTACAAATTGAGACACTACAGAATTTCCACTCTTTCATCTGTACTGTAGTGTGACGACAGCATCTTCAGAGAATTGTAAGAACTTATTTGCTGGGTCTACAGTAAAGTACTCACCACCGAAGGAGCTTCTCCACCACCATGAGGCCACTGCATGTGGAGCAAATCTGACAAGGAGAGAGAGAGAGCAAAAGACACGGGCTTTGGTCAGAATCACGCACTAGTCATACCAAGGATGACGTCAAATTGAGTACGTAGTGCGTTCCAACTGCAAAGTATGTGGAATTTTTATTTTTTTTATATATATACACGCCAGAAAAATTCTCGGATGCATAGTAGGTTAGGAAGAATTTATGCGTGCGGGGCATGAGCTTACTGGACATACTTAACTGTCCCAAAATGCATTGCGTCTTTTAGCATGGACTGGAAAATGTTGTGATCAATACAGTCATGTGATGCAGTCACATGACCGTCTTGCTCGAGTATACAGTCTGCTGGTAATGGCATACTTAATTGTTCATTTAGTATGCAGTATGTAGTACATGTGACTGAGTATAGGCAGTATGTTAGTATGCAATTTCAAACACAGCCATAGTCAGAAAAGGAATGAAATAAGGAGAGCAGGGAAAACAGCTGGCAACATTCATTTTAAACCCTGATGGGAGCCGACAGCAGTTGTGAGTGGGGTGACTGAACAGACACACCCGGTCACGCAGGGCAGAGGTGTGAGGGGTGAGAGAAGTGAAAGGGGTTAGAAGCAGGGAGGTTAAAATAAAGACACACTGCCATGAGTCCTACACGCACGGCTGGATATTTAAACCAATATGAGGTCGAGGACAGAAGCCTAAAAAAGTGACTGCAAGTACTTCACTTTTGTTGTTGCAAATAATACATTGTATTAGTTTCCTATATCAGCACTGTAATGCAGTACTAGTTTTTCATCTTTAAGTCTCTTCTCTGTCCAGTGGATTTTGGACTACACACAGCACAAAATGGGTGACCATCAAAGCTGATTTTTGTTTCCAGAATCTATCCATTTTTGTGTTTAGGCATTAACATAACATTGATAAAGATAAGTGATGAGGGTTTTGCTCTACCATGCAACTGTAAAATCAAAAACAACAATCGCAACTTAATTTCAAAAATTAATATTCAAAGGTACAAACAAATCATCTTGTAATTAGTAAATGGTTTGTGGCAGAGAATGGTTTCCTACATTTTATTCTCACATTATTCTACCCCCCAAAATATAAAACAGACTTTGCTAACACATAAAAGGCTATTTTCTTTGATGGATTCCAAGTACATGTCGTATAGTACTAAGAGAGAAAAAACTGAAGCACTGCAGTAAAGAATAACCTATGCACATTAATGACATTTTGAAATATTAACAGTGAAATGAACGGGCACCGTATGTTTTGCTCAGTATTTTCTTTCCCCTAATAAAGTGCTTTCTTCCCCAGTGAAAAGCCATATTTTCTTTCTACAGACTGTGCGGCTAAACAAAAAGCAAATGTTAAACTTAATTTCTGTGAAGTTGTGCCTGGCTTTGAAAAACAAAACCAATACTCTCCAGCCTAGAATCACCCACTGCTTCATGAGTCAGAACGAATACCTACACAGATTAGTGCAAATAATTTATGACACCACTACTTTAAACACTACTGACATGTTTTTCAAAGAGCCAAGAGAGGCAGAGTGTCTGACAGTAATATGTCGGGCAGTTATTTCGAATAAACAGAGGACGGTTGTTTCAATGGAAGCTGGTGAAGGAAGAACCACACTCAGGCTGCCCAGCCAGTGAGCTAATATTTAGTTAAGGGATGCCACACACAGACAGACTTAACACAATGCATTCCATTTGGTAACTCCCAGACATTTTATTTCCTACCAGTGCCATTGCTGTGCTGCTTTCAGAAAGGTCAGAAATACAAAAACGCTCATGCAAGAGGAAAAAAAAGTAACGCTGGAATCCTACTGCCAGATTTCACCACAAAAGAAGCTGGCAAAGAACAAAATTCTTCATTTCAAATTCTTTCATATTTTCAATTAAAGCCCACTTAATGTCTGCAGGCCATAAAACTAGCTGTATTATGAAATACTACCGTGTTACTTATCATGGAACAACATTTCATAATGTATTTGCCTTGTGATACTTTCCTCAAAGCTGACCACTTAAAAACTCTTACATAGCTTGGTTTTTGTTTGTTTGTTTACTTCACAGGACAGAAAGAAATGTATGTAGTGCTGCCATTGTGTGTCACTGAAAACCCCACAAGCACCAGCTGAGGGCACACACACAAAGCCTCAAGTTCCCTCTGCCAGTCATCTAAAAGTCAAGTCTTTAAAGTAGAACCGGTTGGCACTCGTAGACTAAAATGTTTCAGGCCTATGTCTGAGAGAATTGGAGCTCTCTGGGGGCCATGAGTCTATAAGAGTTTGGTTTCATCCAACCATTTAAAGTCAGCCAATTGCACTGTGTTGCAAACTCCTGACCAACTTTAGGGAATCAGACTTGATATGTGTACTGCTGCAAACAACAGCGGCATGCAAAAAAAAAAAAAAAAAATAACTAAAGTCAGTTTTCTTAGCTATGGCTGGCTGGACGTAAACCTGTAAGTATTAACCCGGAACAGCTGTCCTCTAGCCCTCGAGAACTCCAGGGTCCACCATCAGAAGAATAAGCCCACAGTCCTGTTAGCCACATGCAGCATGCATTTAATTTTCAACATCTGCTGGCTTCACGCTCCTATGCTTTCCATTCCCAGTGCACATTCTTCACAAATTCAGTAGCTTCCTTCTTCTGCATTTGTAAATGTTGTTGATTGTGGAAACCATCCATGTTTACTTTTAATCCCTGGCCGTTTCTGGGCCAGCTCTAATTACCTGCAGCTGTTCACTTTGCTGCTTTCATTGGCTATATCGTTTAAACACAGGCTTAGTATCATAAGATGTAAATTATACATTTCTATCACACTGTCCTAAAAAAAAAAAAAAAAAAAAAAAAAGAGTGATGTTAAAAGCACACACAGGATGCAACATCTAGTCATGGTATTTTATATTTATATTTTGACAATAATCACAATTGGCACATATCCACAAATGGCTAAATAGATGTTCCTATCCTTTGTTTTTGCACCCAGTTCTAGATTCTTGGTTGACCTCTCATAAATCAGTATAATGACCGAGTGAGCAAACACACTGTCAGTTTCAATATGCAGTACGCACACTACACATGCTTTCATTGCCAACACAATGTCAACATCACTGTTCTCTACAGTACTGAAACTTCTACCCTGGAGACATCATGAGTGAAAAACTTTGGTATTTTACTTTGATTGTCGGACTATTGAATAACATGTTTATTTATGCACTCATGCCTCTAATGTCTGACTGCAAAGAGGGAAGAGAGGTAAAAGAGAGGGAGAGAGAAAAAACTGTTAAAGAGCAGTCAGCTGCTCTTTGCCTGAGGACCTTGTCTGCTCTCACCTGCTCTGTTTGGCGGCAGTGCAACAGCAAATTTTACACCGTCTGGGACACAAATTGGCATTCTGAACTCCGGTTATTCCTCCAGTATAATCTAATTAAAAAGACACTGCCAGTGGGGCTGAAATCGGAGCATTATAAAGTTTGATAGACAGACCGACATAAAAGTGTTTGCAATTTCACAACATACTGGGCACAAGTGTAAAACTTCAGAGCCTTGGCTGGAAGAGGTTTGGACTAACTGAATTAGCCCAACTATACGCTCGGTTGCGAGTATAAGGACAGCGTTAGGTGCTGAAATGTGATTTTACTGTATTTTTTCAGCTTTGGAGTCCAGCCAAAGATTTTGTGACTGACATTAGATATCATGCTATGGAAGGATGAGTGAAGTGGGTGCACTGTGTGCACCAAAAGGTGTTTTTATTTTCTTCAAAAAGCTGGCTAAGTATAGGGTTTCCCGGTCACATTCCCGTTTTGACATTTTTGAGCGAAAGCCCAATTGAAAACCAATAGAGAAATGCACAACATGACAACTTTATACTGTAGGAAAGAGCTGTAAAAACATACAGGGTCAAGCTGAGAGATTGTCTTCGGTAAATCTGCTGCAGATAGTACAATCTATTTTTCAAACCATTTACATCCATTTTAGATGCTTTCTTGCCAAAAGACATTCTTTTAGTGTTTTTACCCCCATATTTCTATTCACAGGGTCACAAGGGACAGAGTCTAGCCGATCACACATAAATAGGCAATCACTCAAAACATTTGGACAATTTCTTCAGGTGAGTCTCCAGCTCACCTGACTAAGATGATGTTAGACTGTGGAAGGAAATTGGATCACCTATTCAAACTCCAAGCCGATAAAGTTTGAGGTCATGTGTTAGGGTGTGAGTTTTTTCTGATTAGGAAAATAAATAGTCCTCGTAAAACATTGTCAACCAAGACAAATTCACTGGCTGTGTACCGATGAGAAAAGCCTCCCACCAGCAAACTACTTCATTCTGCTACCTGTCATTGTTCTGGTGTCAAGTGTAATTTCCTATGAGGAACAAAAACAAAAAGTGATCAACACAGCTAGCCAGCTAAACACTAATCATAGAAACCTTTGAGAAAAACTATTATCAATCAATTATGAAAAGGCAGGTAATAGCCATACGCAAGAGCTTCCCCCAGCATTATGTCTACCAGACTACCAGCCAGCTTTGTACAGGTATGGCCTGCCTTTGATGATCCTGAATGGTTTTTAAATTAGTCATCAAACCAAATAATTTTCCTCCATCTATTGCAGAAAATGGTGGGTTCAGTCAGACCGGTCTCCTGCACTGGCACAGAACAAAGAGAGCATGGAAAAAATGTGAGTGCAGGGTCAGTCGTCCCATTACTGTCTTGGTAATTCACTCTAAAGCTTGGGACAAGCTCTGTTGTCTCTGGCCATGGAATACAGGAATGAATGCTGTCCTATGAAAAACATTGCCATAAACCAATACAGAATTTCCAAATTATATTCAAAAACAACTAAGCTAGAATTACAATCAAACTTCTTTAAAAAAAAGATCTGATAGAGCAGGTATGTATTGTCTTATCACAGCTACTCTACACTATAAACTCTGCTGGCGGGAAAACACATCATGCATTGACCATAATCAAAATTTGTATCAAGCAGGATTGAAAATATGTCTATTAATCTTCAGCAAGAATACATTTGTTTAACCATCTGAAATAGTGTTACTGGTCGCGCGAGAGATTGATCTCTGGTGTTAACTATGGGGAAGGCTAATCTCAAGCACCATTAAAGCTACCAAACCTTCCAGCTAATCTGCCTGTGCAGTTACAAAACTCATTAAACAAAGTGCCCCAGAGACACATGAAGCTCAAAAAGAAGCATTCAAATGAATGGAAGCCAAATTCTTTAAAAAGGAATTATCCCAGACTACAAACTGCTTTAAGGACAATTGCAAAGGTTTCTTTAACATAAAACAAGAGTGTAAATTCAATTTTTTCACCCTCAAACTTCCCATCAATTGTATTAAAAAAATGAATAAATAAAATTCTAAATGAGACAACATATTATAGCAATAGCCCACAGCACAGAGTGGGACCTCTTAAGAGACCATAAATAATCATAAGGTGCCCCAAAATGTCAAGGACAGCTGTATGAAATGTTAAAGACAATGGTAAAACAAGGTAAGTGGGCCAAAGACATTTTCTGTAGTGGATAAAAAACACAAGACAGTGTAGTAATGGAGATGCTTCACAGAGCAGGATATAGTAAATTCTACATTTCATACCATGAGGGATGGCGAATGCTAATAATATTTTACCAGTCTGCTATTAAACTTAATTGTTCTGACATTACTATTATTGGAGGATGTATTTCTATCTGAATACAAGTCTCTCAAGGCAAGAATGCAACTAGTTTAATACCATACCATGTCTAGTCAACGTCTTGACAACATATCAATAAAGATGCTTTATGTTCATTATGGGCAATTTCTAAGAACTGTGGATTGGACATTTTGTAAACTAGGATTTCTGGTGGACTGAACACTTGCACAGGCTGGGGGAGTCGAGGCCAAAAACTACCCATTGGCATCGCTTCTCAAGACCGTCCTTGAGGAATCCGCAAGATATTTATTTTCAGTAAAATATCCTTCAAGACTAGTACCAGTTGACGGTATAATAACAATGCCATGAGCTAATGCAGAGTCATCACTCCTAGTGAAGCCAAAGTGAGATTTAAGAAATAATCATTTTAAACTGATTTGTTTGTGGCACACCACCAATACAATACTGATGGATATGCAAGTTGGAAAAGAAAGAAACAACTGTTAGATAATGTATGCCTTTTTGTGCAGCATGTACACATTAACTTGGAGTTACTTGGCATTTCAAAATGGTTACTTTTTAAATGTGTGCATTGTATGCGGCATGTGCTGCGGTTGGGTTGCTTTGGTTTTAACCTGAGTTCTTTAGTTCTATAAGGGTGCAACGTTTTGCCACAAAAACATGGTGGAAAATATTCCTCCTTTGACAAAATGTTTGGAGTCTATATTTCCTGAAGCCTTTTACCCTGGTCAACTGTCATTCAAGTCAAATACTCTAGACAGACAATCACAGTACATCATTTGCAGGACTTCAGAACAGGCTTTTAAACAGTGCAGGCGGCTCAGGGTTGGTAGAGGCGTGTTGTTAAAGTACAGATTAGGCCGATCAGATACCAAAACTTTGTCCGAACACTCAGAGACAGGATTTTGAAACTCTAGAAAGTTATCATGAAAGCAACCATTTTATCTTTCTTACCATAAGATTACACCATACTGTCAGTTAGACAAAGAATTCTACAAAACTGATTAATTAAGCAAGTTCAAAAAAAAAATGTATTACTGTACTGTTGGTTGTATTACTGTACTGTTGGTTTGAGTCAGCTGGGTGACAATGTAGTTTGCATCCTCAGACCTTCAAGCTTAACCAAACGTGATCAGATCTCTTCTCTGGCTGAGCAGCAACAATAAGCACATTCAATTTCTGCGTGCACTGTGCGTGAATATGAGTGTGAAAAACCCTGAATGTAATTGTGTCTCCATTTACTATCCATCAATATCTTGTAGGCATTGTATCCTTTCTTCTTTTCATAATTCTACATTGTAAATTTCCTGAGACTCTAATGAGAAAGAATGAAAGGAAAGCAGAGCGTGAAAATGGCTACCGGGTTTCCTCTCCGTTCCATTCTCCTCCGTCTATGGTTTTTTATTAATTTTATTTAATTATCCCACAAAGCCCTTCTATTTTTTTTTTTTTTTTTAAACAAGGGGCCATCTCTGCTTGTGTCCTACTCCCACTGTGTGAGCTTTGTAATTTAATAAAGCTTCATTTAAGAGAGAAGTTGATTAAAAAATTAAGCTCCAGTGATCACCCCAGCGTCAGCCCTCCCCATTTTATGAAAAGATCCAATATTTCATATTATGAACATGTCGGGCAGAAATTATCACCGCAGGACAAGTTAATGCTTTCCATACAATCATATGACAATGACAGCAAAACCCACTACGGAGAATTACAGGAGTGGAAACAATTTCACCCCTTTACTGTACAGTAGGACATGGATTTTTTTTCGTTCCCCCTTGTCCCTGCTGTCTGTCTATCATCTGTTAATTTTTTCCATTCATAAGTCATATTTTTCTACTCCTGACAGCAGGCAACTGTCAAAACTTGCCTTATACAGCTGTGGAGGAGATTTCTTATATTTCTACCTCTTTAGAGTGAATGATGACACTGTACTGAAATACTGGATCGAGGAGAAATTCCAGCCTACTACCCTCTGCTTGGTTTCACTGTAGAAAATTGCACCAACAGCATAATTACTTATACTCATACGGACTCTTTGAAATACAATATCCTTAAGTTATCCCATCTGTGCAGCAAAGTGTACACAGGCACACAAAGTCACTAATACAGAAAATGTGCAAGCTGTCAATTCCCATTGTAGAAAAAAAAAAAGTAAAATAAAATGATAAATGCCATATCTACACTGCAGCTTATAGTTAAATACCTTCTCAGTGCTGGAGAAACATAATCCACACAATTAATGCTCGAAAATTATAGCCTGGATTTAGTGGCAGTTTGGAACCATAAGTTATTGATTTGGAAATGAAAACCTGTACTCTTCAAGGTTAAATCCAGTCCACCCTCATTACTGCTCTGTCCTTGAGAGGCCCACACCAGGGCTGCTGCAAGGAGTAGAGAGGACTGCTTTAATGAAGGTGAATTTAATGGGATTTAATGTAGCTGGGGGCAATGGAGCAGCAGAGATATGGTTTTAACAAAGAGCAAGGGACCAAGGGTACAGCCAAGAGAGCAGCCATTTTCCTTTCTTTTTATTTATTTCACATTTGGCCGAGCAGATTTTCGTCTGACTCAGCCCCAAGAGTCACCGGTTACACTGCTGTAGTTAGGACAATACAGGCCTCTAGCTTTCCATCTTGGCCTTCACACAGATATTGTATAACATGGCATCATTTTAACATATTGGAATAATGTGCCTTTTTTTTTTCTTTAAATATGCTCGTTTTCTTTTCCCAGGTGGCACGTCAAATATTTTAACCTCAGTTTTAATCCCGTAGGAAGACAAAAACAAAACACTACTGACTGAGTACTGGAGATAATGCGATTCAAGATAATGTGATGATGCAGGCAGTATCCCACATTCCCAACCATGCATAAAACATCCCAGCAGGATCAGAGTTAGATTTTGGAACATTCCTACACACAACTTACTATGGTCTATTCTCTCTCTTCTTACTGAGCAAATATTTTGATAGACTAAGCAATTGCATCATATCATGCCTCTCCAGTTCAGCATTGTGCAGGTGCCTTAGGCTGCTTAACGCAAAGCTTTAGGACAAGTACTACATTTTTCTTTCATAACCTGGTTCTATTATTAATTGTGTGGAGCGCTCACAAATCCTGAATCGCATTTGCCTCATGCAGGTTGGCCCTTCAGCTGCGAGGTCACGACCACATGGCTGTGCCTTCAGCTTTTGTAGGCTTGATGTGAACAATGTGTGCTTTCTGCAAAGTGCATTAAATGGCCCACTCCTACAGTAATACCCCATCAATATGTCAAAATCTTGAAAAGCAATACTTTCATACCTGGTTTTGAAACAGTTGCAGTCATTTCTGTCCTTTTCCCCACTCCCTTCTCTTCCGTCTCCGAAACTCTGCTGGGGAGATAAAACAGGGTGTTAATTCACAAACACCGAGGGGGGGGGGGGGGGGCAACAAAGTGATTAAAAATGCC
>JAVQJF010040090.1:0-27420 GCA_036023855.1 Gadopsis marmoratus | reverse complement strand
CTATTGTGTTAAGCACTTTGTGCATTTAATATCTTTGTTGTAAAGCACTTTGAACTGCATTTCTTGTATGAAAGGTGCTATATAAATAAAGTTTATTATTATTATTATTATTATTATTAAAGTTTCCATCTTAAGTCTCAACCCATCACCAGATGTGTTTGAAAAGCTTTGCAGAAGCCAACACTGCTTCGATGGCTATGGCAACACTACATGAGATGGTATTTCTTAAAACTCTGCATAGCATGGACCCAAGGAGAAAAACAAAGTCATCCTGACATTACCAACATGCATCTATTTTCAAAATGTGCCTTACAACATAAAGTGAAGCGCTATAACACGCATCTCAGGTTACTGCATTTCCTCACCATGGTGAGCGAGTCTGAGGGCTCGAGGGGAGGAATGGGAGTCATCTACACCAGTGACCTGTCCCTGTTATGTCACAGACTGATTTGGCTCCAAATCATAGGGTGGGTGAAATTCTGTTGCAGCCCTAAGAGTTGCACTTAATACCTTGTTAAGTGGTGAAATTATTATATGTCTGTATTAATTGCTGGGTCTTAAAATAGCATCTATAATCTCCTTCACCAATTCATTCAAGAGACAAAGCTGTATCTGAGAAAATGGGTGCTGCGGGGTAAGACAAAATAATGTCAATACCTCTTGGAAATTGCGATTCCATGTGATTTAGTTACATTAAAGTCCCACTCCATGTTTGTTATTAAGTGCTATTTGGTTTATTTTAGGCATATAAAGTATGATACCTAATGGCGACACACCAAGTCGAGCATGATCGTGCAAGGTGAAACTTGATGTGCTTTTAATGCAACTCCCTCTCCAAAGTCCTTGGTCACCTTATGTTCTATTTGAAGGGGACGAGAGGCCACGTCGAGGAGTGTTGTTTCACCACTGCTCTTATTTTACCCTGCTGGTCCCCGGTGGAAGTTGCTCAGTTTCCTTTTTTAGCCACGGCTGACTCATAGCATAGCTCCCGCCCCCCCACCTCAGGTCCCTCGCAAAGTCCCTGCTCAGCTCTAACTTTCCCTCCCTGTGCCTGCTCAGGTTCTCCTGAGTCACAGGGAGCAAAAGACCTCCTCACCCTTCTTTTCCACCCCCCGCCCAATCTCCCTTCTGAAAAACAACAGGTGCAGCGGGGGCCTGCAGGGGTTAGGCTGTCTGGTGGGCAGCGGGGCCAACCTTCCAGTCACTTCTCACTGTATTCTCACTACCTTAACCTCCAAACATCCAATCTGTTGCCACTTCCCCATCCTTCACGCCCTGTCTGCCCGTCCCCCCACCTCTGTGTCTGCACTTGTTCCTCCTCTAATGTCAGCCTCCTGCCACTCTGGGTGCACACACGCTCTCCAGGCAAATTACACGTTGTTCTCTACAATCTCGCCTGCACGGCATTGATTTCACCACGAGGATGACCTTCTGTCTCAAAAAGAACCTTTTTCACTTTCAGTTCTTGATACAGTTTTTCTCCTTCTGTCCCACCAATGTCCCTCATACCTCTCTCTTTATTGGAAGAAAGATTGCTTGCTTACTGCATGACTTCACCTGTATTTCACCGCCTTACTTCACTGTCTCCTCATAGGTGTGTGATGCAGATGCTTCTACAATGATCATGCTTCTTGTAGCATCACGTTCCCAAACTTTAAAAACAGCTACCTGTTTTGTGGGTCAAAATTGTGCTCTTTGTATGCAACCTATGTGGTTTCTAGGCTATCACTGGGGTTGTGCACACAGTAGATCCCAAACATTACATGGTCTTTCCTCTCTGACCCAGATCCCTCTGTTGAACACCCTTACAGTAAAATGGAGCAAGTTATACAATGCAGCTTCAGAGGGGAAAGTACACATTTACAGGACTAAAAGGGGGGTTGTTTGTTAGTTAAAGCTCAAATTATAACAACTGTGGACGTGAAATATAATAAAACTGCAGCAAAACGTAGTATTTGTTTTTTATTTTAATCTCTTATACTACTATGTCAGTTTGCCATTAAAAAAAAAAATCATAAAACATGCTGGTGTCTGTTTACTTTAACACATATTGTATGGCCATCCATGTTTTTGCATTAAACTCGTGTGTAGTCTTTAGATCTGCTGTTACACTGTCAAGACATAAACTTTCTTTACGGCGAGGAGAGCTCATAAAAACTCCTCTTTGGCCTTGCTCAAAATAGGACTGGGACACTTGCTATATATGAACTGACATTAAAAATGACCCTTCAGCAAAAGTGTGACTGTAAAAAGTTGAAATGACTGATCATGATTTTCTGTTGGACAATTTGATAAACGTCTACGTCAGTTGTTACCCTTTGCTGTTGCATTATAGATAAAATGTCTGAAATGGTAGTAATATATGTAATATATAAAAGTAATATATGTAGTCTTTTTTTCAGTGTGGAAATGCTTTCCAGAGGCTTGTCATTTGTTGTGATCTCTCTGTCAGTTATCAGCATCTCAAGCTGGAGTTTGTTGGCATGTTTAATGGCCTTCAAGAAAGCAACGTTTGCAAGAATCGAGTTATGTAATACATGGACATCGGCTATTAATGGTCACAATATCATAAAACACCCGCCCAATCCAACATTTCATCAGCAGCTCAGGTGTAGCATGGTCCACTGCTGACACCACTTACATTACTTCTCCTAAATCTGTTGCCAGATATCCCGGGACCTCAGCTCATGTTCCAGAAGTTTCCACCCATCCGTCTGGTCTGGTCTGGACTGGACCGGTGGGCAGCTCCCCGAGCCTGTATTTGCTCCTTGGGGTAGACTGGCATGTAAACAATATGGTTGGTCACCACAGCTGATGTCTGCAAAGCTGAATCCAGCAGAATGGATAGGAATGACCAGGTGGCTAAACAACAAGCAAGGACACACAGACACTCACACAGACCCACACGGTCAAGTCTAAGTACACACACGCATCCTTATGAAGCTGAGCTGTGTGTGCAAATTGTCCCCTAGCAATACCCTTAGTTGTCCAAATGTCCAAATGACAATTTGATGAAAGCCACGAAAGATATTAATCATAGCAAAGTGGGAGCTGCTGAAATGTTGATGGGATTTGAGTTGGCTCACTGACAACAGACAGCATAACAGAGCAGTGTTACACAACAGATAAATAACCTACGACAAGTTATAACTATTGAAATGTTTCCAATTGTTGCTGTTGCGCAAAACACTGTTTCATATGCATTGCGTGTTCTGTCTTGCTTTTGCGTATTAACACAATGTGTTTTCTCCATTTGAGATGACGTGAGGAGATTTGGAGGGAGGCTGCGTCTTCTGTCAGACCAGTGACTTTTGGCAAATGTCGGAGGGAAGCGAGAGGAGGCGATGTTTGATCAGGGAGAGGCTTAACTACTCTCTGAGATATGTCACAACTCAACTCATCCAAATTTATATTTCCTTTGTTTTTTTTTTCCATCTGACAATCTGGTGATGTTATGCAATGTCTTGCCTATTCAGTTTCTTTTTCCCTTTCAGTTTCTTCTCAATTGCACCAGCTCCTATTCAGTTTTAGTTTCTTTTTTTACTCTTTTATTTGGCTGTAAATCCTGTTGTAGCTTCTGTCTTGCAGGGTTTGTCTCTCCTCTCCTCTCCTCTCCTCTCCTCTCCAAGTGATGAATCATCACTGAGTCATGAGGGTCCTGTCCTGGGCTGTGGTTAACTGTTTCAGCTGACAGGGATCAGCCAATAGGAAAAAGGGGGATGGACCACACCCTTACTAGTTCCACCCATGCTGCTACTCCAACGTCTGACTGCACCGCACACACACACAGACACAGTTCCCCGTCCACGTGGTGCAAATGTGCCTTTACTTTACTTTCAAGGAAGCAGCCACCTTAACTAATGTCTTAACTCTGCAGTACCTTACTTCCTGTATAAAATTGAGCCCCTTGTTTTCTTTTTGTTCATTGCTTTTTCTCTTGTGTGTGAAGTCACAACTAGATATTACATTTCTCCAACCAGGCTAGTTTTGCTTCTCTGTCCCCACCTATTTACTATAAGAGATGTACACACAAGAGTCACTTTAGGACAAGGGCAGCCTGGTCCGGTCTACTCCAGTTCTGTGACTCATTTTAATCACTTGGTGTGGCTGCCTGATGGGGAAAAAAAAAGCCTAAAAGGCTTCTCTCATTTCATCTAAATGAGTCAGTTTTTGGCAGCCGGTCTCTTTTCCCTCCAAATGAAAGGAGCTGCAGCAGTGAGTGCTGCAAAGAGCCTCGTTCATCATCACCGAGCTGAGCAGACAGAGAGGAATGTGTGACAGATCAGTGCAATCGTCTTCTGACCAGTTCACCCTCTGCAGAGCATGTGCTCTGCAGTTCCACGCTTCCTGCTTCTTTTCACAGTGAACTGGATGACAACAATAAATGATCTGACATGTGAAATGGATGGTTTTTGAGGTGAATGTTAAAGTCATTTTAGCAATTAAATTGTTGCTTTCTAACTTTTACAGTTACAGTAAGAGGACTTTTGCACCTCTTGATAATTCACTGGAAAACTAGCTCTGAATGTGTTTTGAGAACTCCAAATATGCAGTTTGATACAAGACCTTTTAAGGATCTCTGAGGAAAACAAGTCATATAACTGTCTGCAGGACAGGAAATTTAATTTCTCATTGTGTGTTGTTATGCAGTCACTGAAGTGCGATTTACCTATTGATTTCAATGAAGATTTTGAATGGACAAATACATTTCAGGTTCAATATCGTGCAGGTTGGTTACAATACCTAAGCACCCACACAGCTGACTGTAATGCTACTGAGACCACACACTGCATGGGATTTCCTCTGTTGCTCTCCATGCCTGCCGATATATAACAACAGGTGGGCGACTGCAAACAATATGACCTACGAAGCATGTGGCATATAAAAAGATCACTTTAACTCTGAGTAATCGTTTCCTGGTAAAGATGTTCAAGGTACTATAAACACCATAACATTGGTATGGTATTGGAGACATCTGTACGAAAGGGGTGGGTGTACTGGAGTACAGTTTAAGGTTAAATTATGCATCTCTGCTCTTTAAGCACATTGTCCTCAGTTCTTTGATGTAGATGTTGGACTCAGGTGGCTGAGGGGAAATCATGGGAATAGTGGAAAAATTATGAAACTTCATATTAAATGCTTTCATTATCTTAATGAAAATTATACGTGTGCTTCTGTTCATATCTGAGGTTCATTTCTCCTTCATCACAGTAACTCCATTGTTCCGGCTTGGGTTTGTCAGTCAGCTTCCCCACCACCAACCCTCAGGTTGCCCAGGCTGCCTTTGACATTTTATCACGGGCACACAACAATAACTGATATTGTTCTCATATGCAGTCAGAACCTGATTGTGCCGGTTACTCTGCCTCATTTTGCTGCTGCTGTTAGTGCAGAGAAACTGCTGGATCAAACCAGCTGTGTCTGGCTGAACACACAGAGGAACCAGTGTGACATGATGACTTTCTCTCTCTGATGTGTCACTTCCTTTAGTTTGGAAAGGTCAGATGTACGTCTCTCCACTGAAGACACCATTGGTTTCCCTCTGTCTCGCTTCACTCCACCAACTTTCTCCCTTTTTTTTCTTCTCTCGCTTAGTTGCTGTCCTTTTCCGGCAGTCTGTTATCTGTTAGGCGTGCCTGTAAATGCTAACAGAACTGCATTAAGTGATATATGCCAACAAGATAGCCCACATTTCCACTTATTGTGCCAAGATTGTGGTATTTATAGAGTGCATCCTCACCACTCCAGGCAAACAACATTTACTTGTTTGAGTAGCAAAGCAATTTGTCCTGATTTATTCTGAAATGACACAAACAGGAGTGATCTAAACTGGAATTAGAAAGTTAAACATTATGACTATGGCGTCTGGTAACAGGTCTAATGAATGTAGTCTTTGAAAAAATTTGAAAAACTGGAAATTCTGCTTCTGATGACATTGATGATGATGACAATGTTGGCAGTCATGATGGTGAATGTGGTTGTAACAATAAATAGCCATGACGGGATGACAAGAAGACAGCTCACATGTATTAAGCTGTGACAGCAAAAGCGACTGGTGGGCGATAAGCAAAAAACTGGTCTCAGCCTGCTTGACTGAGCAATGCACGCCAGGGAGAGAGAGAGAGAGGGAGATACAGAGAGGGAGAGGGTGATCAACTTTACTCGTTGCTACAGATAGCTGGCGACTCTGAAATACTTTATCGAGGCTCTGCTCGTAATCTGCTCCACTGCATAGACACAAGAGTATGCACACAGTCCCTTTTGTGTACATGCGCACACACACACACACATACACACACACACTAACTGACTTTGAGCACATAGGTGTGTGCTCAAGCACGAATGGGTGTGGTGGCGGTGGTGAGAGCACAGCTTGCAGAGACCAGTCCTATGAACTTGACCTGCACTGGAACATAGCACTGCTAACAACAAACAAACAAAACACAGTTACAAGACACACAGCTTTGATCTTACAAAGCTTTTTCATACAAATGAAGACTTGGGACAAAAGAGCAGCTAGATGAGTTTCAGGTTTTGACTCTGAGGGTTAGCAGCTCTCACTGAGTGTTTCCAGCAAAACAAGTCATCCGTACAAACTATTTCAGGCAGCTAGAGGGGTTGAAAATATATACGGCAACCAGCAGGCTATAGCTCCAGTGTCAACTTCGAAGCATATGAAAGCACATATATACAGTAAATATGTATATATATATATATATGCAGCAATGCCACTCACGCACAGGCATGCACTGAGGGTGATACAGTCATTTGCACATACTTTTACATGCATGTGAAGATGCATAAACACCTGCATACGTTTTGTGTACACACACGAAAAAGCAAATACATGGACATATTTTAAAGTGCAAACACATGCAAACACATACCAAAGAGGGGATGATCCTGCCAACCAGACAGCAGCATAGCGAGAACAAGACAAGAGCGTAATTTGCAGACATGTTATGTCTACTCTCCTTGGCAACATGCAGCCAAGCATTTACGCCCCTCAGTCAGACATATTGGGACGGCCGCCACAGACAGTGTTGCCTTTCACTTTACAGAGTCACATTTCATAGAGCAGCTAAAGCACACTGTGTCCACCCTGTCAGAGAAACAACGAAAGGCATATAAGAAACAGCTAGATGCTGACCAAAAGGGAAAGTCTTTCTTTGTCTGTTTTTCTGTTCTTTTCTTCACTACTGTTGAATTCCTCATTCAGGGCTGCTCTGCCGCACCCGCTGTCAACTTCAATCAATAAACCTGCTCATTACAATGAACATGCTGTATTGATCTATGATGTATATGTCTATGGCTCAAGACATTCTGTTTGCTCGGGTGCTCCTGGCTACACCTCCACAAGGTGCTCGTTTAATCTGCCCGACCTTTGGAGTCAGTGGATAGAAAGAGTCAAAAGGTCACGCTATTTGACCTGAGTGTCAGCAGCTTCAAATAAAAGCTGAGCGAATGTCGGACTCTCTATCTCATCTATTGTAATTAATTTAGTACAGAGCCACTGAAGTTAATTTAAAGTAGCTGGAATGTTTTTTTGTAAAAGAGAAGTGGAGAATTGGATGGCCATTGGTTTGCAACTTTCCAATGCAAAGACGTTTGCATCTCTTTGTGCATGACGAGTGCTCAAATAAAGCTACTGAGCTACTTTCTAATCGCTCCACTATGTCTGGTCACTCTTTTCCCTATATTAATACATAGACATAGAGAGTTTCAATGTACAGAAGACTTTAGATACCACTTTGAAATAATACTTATAGGATTTTTGGTATCTCTACCAAAAAAATAAAGTAAAACAAATGAGAAAAAGTCAGATTTCAGTACAAACTCAATTTTGACCAAATATGTATGGTAGTTTAATGTGTTGGCTATTCTTTGATCATTAAAGTATTGCCATTAGACACAGCTATGATAATAAGATGATAATGCGCTGCATGTCTTATAATAATGTGGCAGGCTACTGACTCTTACATACTTCCATATTGGGCTGTAGAAGGCCAAAGTCTGCATCTAATCACCCAAGAATAAACTCCTACTCAACGTTTTCAAGCATTGTGACACCACTGGCACTGCTAAAGCCACCGGATACCCTCCAGGAGCTGTTTGGGATGCCAAACACAGGGTAGCATTGATGAGTGCAAAGTAATTGACCGTGGATTACAAGATGTTCTAAGTCACTTTGGCTTGTCAAAGTGTAGAAAGAGAAGCTCTCTCTGAGCTCAATATAGAAAGATCACCATTTGCATGAGGGACAATATAAAAACACTCACTCACTCACTCTCACACACACACATGCATGCACACCGATGTAGATACATATTTGCATTATGTCCTCACTGTGCTTATTGTCTGTTTCCTCTCACAGACATGAGGAAAGATGGGAAGATAGCTTAAACATATGCAAACACATGTACAAACGCATACTCTCCTCAGCAACATGTTTACTTTTAAACTTGTACGAGTCCCTTTGTCCTCTGTAATGCTTGTGAAATAAAGTTTCTGCTGACTTGGCATCCTACCTTTTATTGCTCTGTGGGGTGTTTCAGGGGAGGCTGACAGGAGCATGGGGAATGTAGTGGGAGTACAATCGCCATGATGTGCATAATACACACGTTCACAAATGCTTGCTGGAGGCACATATCATCCGTACTTGCAGTTGACCAAACTCTGAGGTTGTGAATGTAGACAGTTGTGCTTGTTCAGTGGTCTCTTGGGATATGAACACATGAAAGGCATTGGGTTGAGTCTCTTGCATTCTCTTTTAGAGACCTAACAGCAAATGGACTTGGGTTGGATTTGTCTTTGAAAAGGCAAACACAAAATTCAGGCGCCACACGATGTTATTTATTGGGGAGGACGAGTATATTTATTTTTGTCAATGGACACAACACAGAACTGAATAAAGCAATTTCGCTTTATTGTGTTGCACATTTCAGTGTAATATAGCTACACATAGACATGTAGTCTGAGACAAGCTGTTGCATGTTCCATTAAAAGGTCCTTAAAAGGTTTATTCTTCTCAACTGTATACTTATTCAGGGCCTAAAGAATTAAAAGAGGGTTTTCTTACATTCATTATGGTGTAGAGAAAAGACCAAGTGATAACAGACAAAAAGGTGGCATTATCAGGTTTCTGAAATTCACACCCTTTCCATTGAATTTAAAGAATGATATCGTCCATGGAGACTGTTGCTGTCATAAGTAGAACCATTTAGTTGAACGCCATTGAAAGTGTATAAATAAACACAATACCTTTTTTTTATAGTTTGATGGTGTACTTTAACTTCATCTCCTGCATCTGTTTTGGAAAGGTTCTGAACAATACGTACAATCATTCAAAAAAACCAGAAAAAACCAGAAAACATTCATAACTTCACCATCATGGCCAAGCAAGGTTTGAAATTAGAGAGATCAGTGATAGTTCCTAAAACAGGACTTGAGTGATCACAATCTGTGCACTTTCCATCATCCAGTGTTTGCTGTCTTCCCTCCTGTGTTTGGTCAGACAACCTTGTGTTTGAGAATGTGAGGATGTGGTGATTCACTGAGAGCTAGAAGTGCAGAGTCATAATCCGAGTACATACAGACAGAATGTAAATGAGTGTGAATGAGCTGTTGCCTGGTTGTCTGCCGTCTTATCTCTGTCGTTCCCTCTGGGCACAGACAGATAGAGAGGGCACACAGGCGAGAAGACACCAAGGACTTCAACATAAACATGTTTTCCTCCAGTCTGGTGTCTCTGGAACCAAGGCCGGGGGGGTTTGGGACATCAAGCGGTTTGCTGCGGCTGTTTAATTGCTTTACTCTGTACAGCAAAGAGAGATGATTTAGATCGTTCGCACACCTTTTCTAAAGCTCTGAACATCTCATCTAGGAAGCAGCAGAGACTCTGAACTGCTTGCAGAAAACTTTTATTACTTTTTATATCAGACACCAAATCAGTGCATCCTCACAAATCTGAAAATGTGTCTTTGAGACATCCTGCACTCAGGAAGAACCAACATATTTAATCATATTTAATCCTTCAGCTACTGTTCGCAGTAGTTGAAATAAGCAATTCTTATCATAAAATCCTTGCTGTTTAACCAAAAACGGCAGGAAATAGTCAGGCACATAACCCCTGTATTGTCAGGATTAAACAAGTGAGAAACAACAGTGTTAAAGTAGTGCTTGCAGGTGGGTTTTGTCACCTTTGCACAGAGCTAGGCTAGCTATTTGGCCCTCTTTGTGCTAAGCTAAGCTAACTCTCACATCGAGTGTAGAGTTTGGTATCAATCTTCTTGTCTAACAAACCAGTATAATAGTAGAAGTATAATGTAATAAGTATATTTCCCAAAACCTATACCTTCGTGACCACGATGGACACTGGCGCACCAGAGGAGCACCAGTTCCCAGTGGAACTCATTGATGTGGACTGTATACAGTCTAGGGTTTGAACATCTAGCCAGAGATTTAAAGTCACAAGGATTCAGTGCTTACCACAAACCAATCAGCACCTCAAGATCTCTCCTGGGACACCCTACAAGACAGGACACCCCCTGGAGTGGGGTATGACATCACATGTGACAGCTTGGGGTCAAAGGTCATCAACCAGGAGTAAGCGGACAGACAGAGAAATGTCAAGGAGGACGTTAACATCCGACACCAGAGACCTTCTTTCAACAGAGACTATCATCTGCCCCATACACAACCACCTATTATTATACATTTTAAACAATTAATCCTCGTTATTAGCAGCAGGTATTCTTTTCTTCCCACCTTTTGATGGGCTTTTTGAACATTTGTTACATTAATTTCTCAGGGATCATAAACCAATCTAAACCTGGTACCTAGTCAAACCCTTGACCTCTAGCATTAGATAAAATTGTGGCAAGACTGCATACAATATGGTTAATTAGATAACAAAATATTGTTAACAAATATGCCATGTGCAGTGGGTTCACGAGTAGCCACCAGATTTTATGCAACAGTTAATATAGATGTCTATCAGCAGGCCTGGCCAAAGGTCTGGAAGCCTTGCAGTCTTTTGCTGGATATCCATTTTCCTTGTAGTCTTGCAGCTTCAGAAATTAGTAATGTCAGCTGCTGTTTCATTAACAGCGATGACATAATGCAGTTCGCTCTAATGGATACATAATGGAAATATGTCGCATATGTAATGTCTCCATGATGGCAGGCTGCAATGCATGAAAATGAATTACTTGTGTCTTAACTGTTTTTCTTAGAAGGAGGTAAACAATAAAACAGGCTCCTTGGAAATGCGTCTTGCTAAAATGAGTAATGACTTTGTTGCTTTCTTTTGCTCATTACAGCATTTTCTTCAAATCCCAAAGGACAGACTCCTACTGACGGTAAGAGGATTGGTCTGCAATATGATAACATCAAACATGATGTTATCATATTGCAGAAATAGTACAGTAAACACTGTTGTGTTCGGGGATGCGATATGATTTGTTTAAGGACAGAGGTGTTTCAGAAACATCTCCTCTCTCTATTTTGGACAAATCCCAGAGTTTGCTTACTGCTTTGCCCACAGGGGTGGAAAATTTACACAGAGGTGGGCAGAAAAACAAAAACAGGGTAAAAGCAATAAAAGTAACAGGCTCTCGTGCACCCAGTAACCAAATTCAGAAGTCGTGTTGATGTTGGACAGAGGCTAAAGGTCGGTGCAAGGGTCAAGGGTCAAGGGTTGGATTCCAAGAGGTTCAAAGCTGCTGTCAAATTTAAAACAGGAATAAAAGGGGAGCCTTTGCTGTAAAACATGTATGCTGTTAAATGAAACGGATTCAAATATGACTATAAAGCTAACATTATTGAACTTTTACAGTATTTCAAATATTCTCCACATTCCTCTGCACTGCATTGCTAATATATTTCTTGTTTTCAGACTCATTGCTCTTTGCAGACATCAGCGGAGCAGCCGGACCTCTTCACAAACTGGTTTGTGAAATTCCTGCGAAACAGTAGTTAGTCACACAAACCATCCTCTGTGAGGGCGTGACCCCTGACTCCACAATGACTCACTTACATCACCATCAGAGGCACCGTCCAGTAGCAAACAGCCTCTGTGACAGGTTATGAGGACTCAGCACAGCCAAATGTAAAATATATGGTAAATCATTTATTAACAATGTTACACATTTCCCTCTTCAGCAGCAGCAGTTCTGCTGAGGACACATCTGGCTATCTGATTTGCTAGGTCTCTACAGAAAAAAATACAAAAAACAAAATATACATTCATAAAACAACTCCATCAAGGACTTTTAAAAAGTTAATTTAGTAAAACATTTATGTATAGGGACATATATACTGTATATAAAAAACAGATGTACAGTAAAAATCACATACAGTATCAAACATCTATATGGAAATGTTCTATTAAAAAAACTGAGGTTTAGTGCAAAAGCATTTTATAATATAAAAATACTGTGTTGTAATTTTTTTTCTGACATGGGATCTGTGTGAGGTGACCAGGTTAGAGGTGTGTGTCGGCAATGGGGATTCGTCTCAGCTCAACAATCTGGGAGTTGCTTACGCTCCCTCCATCATGGCTCCCAGGGATGGACTCATTATCGCTGACATTAAGTCCAGTCCCTAAAAACAGACAGCAAGCATTTCCATTCAATCCAAACACATATTTATTTTTTCTTTGTATTTATTCTTTATGCAGTGTATGTGCAAGACTTTCTGCAGTACATTGAAGTGTATTTTTCCCTTGAGATATTCATATATTATATATTGTAATACTCAGCAGTAGTGGACCACCTCATAGCCACAGTTTCATCAATTCAGCGCAACAAATCCAAGCAGCTCGTTCGCGTGATCGTTTGCGGTGCTGATAATCTGTCATGGTTTTCCTATTGATGGTATTATGCAATCGTTACTATACGTCATAATCTCTTTGTCTCACAGCATAATGAACTGCATCAAATCAGTCAATGAGTTGTAAATGGAGCAGACTAACACACTTATGTAAGAGTGGAAGTAGGCAGTGAAGCACAGCAAGTCATGATGAGGACAAATCACACAGCGCACCTGTTGGCGAAACAGTGGCATACTGTATGTACTGTATAGTAAATGCATGCTCTATTGTAAGTATTATTTAAAAATCACATTTCCATATGTATAAATACTTTGGGCTACTATGGAGTAATACAACAGTCACCAAGGTACGTGTACTATCTACTGTGGGTGATTAAACGTTAGTTACCTCGATCAAGAAGGTTGCTATATGTTTTCGTGTTGTTTGTTTGTTTGCAGGACACCTTTGAGAGCTTCCAGAGTTCAGTGTGGTTAGGTGAAACTTTTTCACATTCCAACAAAGAAGAAATACATTTTTGTGCGGATCCAGCAAGTGTTCAAGGATTTTTTACATTTCTATTAATAGGATAACGAACTTAGAGAAAGCTGCAGCATTGGTGCGATTTCTTTTTTGGGTGTCTACGGTACTTTTTGCCTGCTTCCAAAATAAAATGTATTGATAGTTTGTTCATATGACTCACTTTTCCTATTCCTAAATAACTAAGATTTCTTAATGTCAGACACTGAATACCTGTGTCTGTCTTGATAAAGGTTGTTGACTGTGTAAACACTCGGAACAGCAATGGAAATAAGTCAGGATTAAGGTGATATGTTGTATTTTATAAATATATTAGAAATTATCAATAAACCGAACCAAACCAAACCAAAGGTAGGTGCTGTCAGCTTTCCTCTCCTTGGTTGAATCCTTTGCATTAGGCATTAAACGGTAACTGACAGAATAAGGTGACGTATGACTCCTATGACATAACCAGAGGAGTGTCCAGACCTATGACGCTTCATGCAGGTAGGTATGTCAAGGCTCCTTCTGCCCTTTAACAGTAAAACCAACATGTCAACATGCGCTCTACATAGAGTACTACATAGAGTACATGTGCTGAACGTACATTGTGTGCCTCTATGTGTGCGTTAATAGCTACCAAATGACCCTCATTATGGCGCGACCACGGTGCCCTATTATGTAATTCTGATTAGCGATTATCTTTACTGCTGATTGACTGTTTGAGATTAAACCAGGTTGTAAGTTCAGTGTGACACATATGGGAAAAGAGAAAGTCAGAGGTCACATGGGAAAGTATGAAATGGAAGGATGTCCTTATGACTGGTAGAGCAACATGCTGAAAAATTGAAGTTTTAACTGCAAAATACAGAGGATTATAACCTAAATTTATCAGATTGTTTTTACAACAATCGGAGTTTTGAGTTTGCATTCTGCTTTCCAAACAGCAAAGATCAATTGTCCAATCAACTTGACAGTTATTGTTTACATATATTTGACACGATATTTTATATTTTCTTGAGGCCATGCCAGAGCCCTGCAGGAGCCAACCGATTAGACTTTGCAAACTTATTGCAAAGTCTGCTCCAAGGGGACCAATAAATTATCCGGCTTGTTTGCTGCAGCCTCGAGGCTATTTAAGGTTGAGCACCACACCAGCTCAGGACAGCATGGAGGGGTCAGGAGAAGAGCACCTCAGAGACAAATGCCCCGCATGTCAGTTTGCTTGATGGGGGAGCTGCACACATGCATGGCCAAACACACACCTCTGGGTCTGGTTCACGCTGCCACAATCAACAAGAACATAAGAGGTTATCTCTGTGCAAGTTTTGTACTCTGTGTAACACTATCCCCTCAGCCTAATCCACATTTATAAACACCCGCAAGTGTCAAACTCACACCTGCTGCTAGGAATGCCTTTTAATTTGGCTACCTCCATGGTTACAAGTCTTGGTTTTCTGGGATGCACGCTAGCAAGTGCTGCTTCATGTAGGCCTACACTGCACTGAAGTACCTGAACAGACTCTGTGAGGCTCCAACAAAGTCAAGTTTGATGTGGGTATCAAGATATAAAGCCTGCTGTGTCCTAAACCTTCTCTGCAAAGTCAAAGTGAACCAGAGAACTGTAGCTTTAATGGGCTCAAAGCCATCAGAAACCTGGCATTGTTCAATGATTGTTAATGATTCATTTATTTCTTCAAAAGTTATTCTCCAGAATCCCAAGAGGTTAGCTGATAAAATCAATGTGACCGGACTCATTTCCATTAACTTATCAGGTTGGTCTATCTATCTTCACTACATATCTCTTATCTCTCCCAGAGCTATCACCATACGACCAGACTCTTGCACTTTCCATGATGTGAGACTAAAGCTGACTGGGAGTTGACTGACTGTTTTAATTGTTCAGCTCTCCATCAGCAGCAGCAGGAGCTATTGGTGGGGCGTAACAGGGATTGACAATGCTCTGTAGAGCAATAAAGAACCAAAGAATAAAAAACAAAACATTTATGTCTTGTAAGTCATGTTTGCTGATGCTATGTTTCATATGTGGCCGTCTTCATCTATTGTCTTGTGTTGTGATTAATACTGTTTAGTAAAGCCAGGCAAAGTTCTTGGTATTTTCATTTTGATTAGCAAAACACTTCAAGAATCCTGCAGCTTTAAGGCATGACAGACTAATTTCCAGTGTCTTGATTATTTTGCAATGTGACACTACAACTGATATGATTTCATGTCAGCAAATTACATCTTCTGCAGCATCACTGAAGCACATGACATGCTCATCATTCTCAAATGTGGAAAAGACATAATATATAAGGCTCACACTTTGAATTGCATGGAAAACTGTAGGAACAGCACCAAACAGCTCAATAAATAAGATGTGGGTTCTAAATTTGAGGCTACAGCAGATTCACAGATTCGATTTATGAACATTTATTAAGTATTAACATATTTCTTGTACTCATTTTAAAGTCACAGAGTGCAGCTTATTTAGTTGAGACAGTCTGAACTGTCGGCCGCGTAAAAAAGTGTGTGAAAAAGACTCCAGTGGAGTCACATTAACAGCAGAGAAGTGTCCCGGCATACTGAAGCTCCTGTTGGCTGTTGTCCAGCTGGGCCTGATTCTTATTCAGACACTGTCAAGCAATTACTCAGTGATTTGAAAGAGTGAGGAGAGGACTGTCTGCGTGTCTCTCACTCTCTCTGTGTGTGTGTGTGTGTTGGTGATGTACCAGTGAGTATCTGTTCATGAAACATGGATAGCAGCAGAGGAAGAATGGTTTCCATGGCAGCAGAAAGATTTAAGGGTAATCAGGGCTGATGCTAATAGTTGATATAGATACTGTATGTACACTATGAAATGATCAAACAAATAATCTGGTGTTATTATGATGGCCCACTGTGCTACACCAGATAAACAGTATGAATGTGTGAGGGTACAGTACATCTGTGCGTTGGTGGGACCCTCACCAGTTTTTAAGGCAAATATGAGGTCGTCAAACTCCTGCGACTCCTCGTCTGTGGTGACCAGGTTGGTGTTGATGAAGCCTCCCTCGGTGGAGTACGTCCCCATCACAGGACTGGGCTTAAACACACTGCTGGGCTGATTGCTGGGCCGCAGCGACGCTCGCTCCCAGTCAGCTGACACCTGAAACACACAGATACACATATACAACCACATGAGCACATGCACATCAACACGCACACACAGGCCAAACACTATATGAATGTATTACAGTCGCTATTGGCCAAGAACTTTGATTGAAACTTGATTTTAATTTTTTCATCTTCACGGAGGATCACATGCTGTGCAACAAATGGCATAAAATATCCCTTTTAAACCCTACTGAAATGCATGCTGGTAAAAACAGAAAGTTCCTGATACTTGAGGTTAAAGTATTTGTGACGTGAGTTTTTTTCATTTGGTAACAGTGAAGTAATAAGAATAGTACATTTATTTATGTTTTCAGCATTGCCACCAGTCAATGCACATTAGCATCTAGAACACTTTATACAGAGACCAATGTACTAGCTACATATCATACTACACTTAAAAGACTGTCTTCATGTGTGTTGATAATGTAGGTCAAACATTCTCATTATCTATACACTGTTTAATTCAGCAAGTGGCTGCGTCTGTCAAGCGTGTAATGTCTGTGATGAGTTCGGGTCAGGCAGAGTGCATGTTGTCCAAGCACCCCAAAGGGTTAAGGCCAACCCACAGGGTCACAGTGGGTCCACGGGGTGAGCGCAAGGTCAGTGGGTGTCGGGTTTCATACTGAATCAGCCTAACAACATGGAAATGATGCTGCCAGCAGAGTTAGACAGATGACAGATGAATCCATTATCTCCGTTTGTTTCCCACTGTGTTCATATATAATGAATGCCTGAATCTGTCCATATACATGCATAAATGTGCGTGTGTCTGTGTGTTGTACAAGCTTCTGAGGCTTGCTGGACTGTGACTGGCACAGAGCGTCCCAGTGAGGTGAATTTAGAACCACCAGGCACCTCAGATCGGTCGTATCCACTTTGAGGGGAGGCAGGAACTATGTGACCCTATCCCTATTCTAAACTCGCTTTAATTTATTTTCAACCAATCCACACTCACCTAACACTCTTACTCTTATTTTTCTCACCGGGCCGTAGCCAAAACCACAGAGAGACAGGAGTGTGCTCTCATGAACAAAACACGATTACTGGATTCCTACATGTGAAGAAAGACCTAGGCAGAAAGAAAGGAAGGGGAGGTTCCCAGGAGTAATGAAGTTAAACCTTCCCCCTTTCTTCTCCTTCTTTCTCTCCTCAGTCCTTATAGGGTATTCTCCAGGGACGTTGCTGAGGAGAGTTACTACAGAAGTACTGCGTGTGTGTGTCTATACAGTATGCTTTCAGTGCGTGCTTGCATGCAACGTGCCGGTCTGTAAGAAAGGTCACAAGAGGAGATGATGCGGGTGTTCGTGGGAGTTATGAAGACTGACCGTCTACACACACACACACACACACACACACACACACACACACACTTTTACACAGTGAGAGCATCTGAGCGCGTGAATATGAATGTTCTCTGTGGAGTCACACTCAGCTGATGTGAGAAATGTGTGAAGGAGGGTCGGGAACGGCCAAATGGAGCCATGGGAATGAGGGCACGAGAAAAAAACAGGAGGGAGGAAAATCAACTAAATGAGAAGGTGGGAAGCAGAGAAGGAAGGTAAAGGCAAGACTGAAATGTATTACTTAAAGGAAAATTCCAACTGTTTCTTTTTCTTTTACAAGCTGGGACTAATTTTCATAGTTTTGGCTATCATTCCTATAACTTATGATAATATTTTACTCAATTTCTGAGATGTGAGTCACCATCTCTCCAACAGGGCAAAGAACATCAAGTGGTCGGCTCATTATACAGTTTGTATACTAACCATACGTGATTCAGAGGTGAAACCAAAAGTGAGCGCATCCAAAATGTCAGTTATAATCCCTCATTGCATAGAAAAACCGCATGTGGTCACAACTAGGTTTTGTTTTTCCTTTGATTTTTGCATTGGTTGCTGCATGCTCACATCTCAACAAAGCTAAATGTTTTCATAACCAATAGAGACAATGGTTAAATCCACAAGCAGAAGACCCAAATCATAAAACCCCCCACGATATTCCACTCAGTTATGAGATGAGAACACAGCTAAGAGTGGAAAATGAAATTCACTGCAACTAAAAAACAAACGCTAAGCGTTAGAGTTGAGAGTGTGAAACATATAGGTGATAAATACTCTAAATCTGTATAATATAAAGCTGTGTGTGCGTGTGTGTGTGTGTGTGTGTGTGTGTGTGTGTGTGTATGTACCTCCTCCATGGCGCTGATGAGATTCTGAGTTGACTTGCTGATGTCGCCCCCTACAGTGGTGGGTCCACCTCCCTGGTAGGTAGAGTCGGGACCATCATGGCCGCTCATGTCTACTGTGTAACTGGCTTTAGTCGGCCAACACAGCTGGCTGTGCATGATGAAGAATACTGCAAACACATACAAGCCCTGTAGAGGGAGAGGGAAAAAATCAGTTCTATATTCTCCACAGCTCTGTTGCTTTATCTTTTACAGAGCTCCTCCATATCATAAAAGATCAATCCAAAGCCTGTTTCAAAACATGTAATCTGTAACATGGCTGGCATCCTCTGTTAGGACAAAGTCTGTGATGCTGGCACATTTCATGGTTGCTTGTGAGCTACAATAACTAAATGACTAAAAATATAAATGTACATACTTTCAAACTGTAAAACATAAGCATAGATTGTGCTATATCAATATATCATATTGTACTCATTATTATTTAGCAATGCATTACTATTGCACTAAAAGTTAAATCTGTTTCACGTCACTATTATCAGCAGCATCTCTTCCAGCAGGATTAACAGAGAATTACTTCATCACTGGACCATGACATCATTGGCACCCTGGTATTTCTGATCCTTTCACTTCCTGGCCATTACCACATCCTCTTAGTCAACAGCACTGGGCTGTGAATTACCCCAAAACACCAGAGTGTCAAATACCACAGGGCCATCCCACATTTCATAACACCCATCACCGGGCGACGACGCCAGACAGAAATGAAACGCACAAAAGAGTGCAAGGCTCAAATGTGTGAATGTGTGTGCATACAGGTGCATGCAAACACACCACCCATCCTACGCACTGAAACCCATTCAAACATATGAGAAGACTGTGGTAGACAAGAAATGGACATGAGGAAAGGATACCAACATGGACAGTAAAACACACAATTCTAAACATGATTTGGAGAGCAACTGACATCATAGGAGACATGCATGGTCTTTAGATGTGCTAATGTTAATGAATAATATCAGATTTCTTTAGTTGACTTAGCAGAGAGACCGTTTTCAATATGCCTGGTGAGAAAGGCACTTCGATTTCAACAAGTGGCAGAGGGTAAGGACTTCCCAAATAGATTATTTCCCAGCATCTCAACTTTACTACATATTCAGACTATAAACCTGCATGTTCCCAAACCACGTGTTTCCGTTTTAGGTTCTTACAGAGCACAAGAAGCAGCAGATCAGATCAGCCGATTAACAAAGGACAGTAAATATGTGAAGCACACTATATGAAGTAAAGTGATCATCATTGCCCCTGTACCCGAGGAATATCGACATAGAAATGGAGTATAAACAGTGCTGATGGTTACAATCATCATTACAAGGAAGACAACAGGAACTGGAAATGGAAACTGTGTGTTTATGAGTGCGCTGTAAAACAGTAACGTCCAGCTTGTAAGGAAAAAAAGGGCTGCAAATAGATAAAAAACACTTATTGGGTCATTGGCTGTGCTTTATAGCACGGCTTCTGAAAGAGTGAGTCACACAAACTGTCTGTGAGTGCTGCATATCCGCATAAATGTATACGTGTCCTTGCATTAATGTACCCGTGAAGCGTGAACGAGCTTCAAAATGACAAATTATACCATTTCAGGGGCTCTGTTTAGTGTTCAGTGTAGAGTGAATGTGCTGTCGTAACGTTTTGTTTGCATTTTCTGTGTCTGAAGTTAAAGGAGGAAATTGAGCTCCCTTGTGTGATAGCATAAAAAAATATATTAAAAAATTAAACAAAAGCAGCCAGCTGTGTATTCACATTTGGGTGTGTATGTTGCTATCCATGACCACGGCCCCATCACAACAGCACTGTGGGTGATTAGCACACATCATTAGCAGGCTGTGCAGACTGAGGGACAGGCTTTACTACAGTAGGCCTGTTATGTAAGTGTGCAAGTGTGTTTGTGAAAGCACAAACCTAAGGAGAGCAGGAAGGACAGGAAGGTGGTGGGTGGGTGGGTGGGGGGCTTGGATAAAGAAAAAGAGAGGAGGGATGGAAGAAAGAGCATGAGCAGAAACATTTAGGCGCAATAAAGAGAATGAAGGGAAAGAGGAACAGAAAATATCTAGAGAAGTTTATTGTCTGTGAGGGGTAAAAGGGACAAGGAGACAAAAAAGTAGAGTAAAAGTATTGTTGTAGGGTGGTTGTTGTTTTAAGCTGGGTAACTGATGCAATATTCCCCTTGGTCATAACTTGGAAGAGTTTGTGATATGTGGAAGTCATTTTCTGTGCTCATAAAAGCAACAGATTCCCCGAAATCCGTAACTCTTTGGAGGCTCCATACAGCTGATTTTGTGTGTGTGTTTGTGTATATAATAGCACACAAATATCCTGTGTCCTATTTTTAGGCGAGTACAAAGGTTGAATGAGGAAGCGGGGGTGGAATTGAATTGTAATGGAACATGGTGCTGCTTCACTGCTGTGGATGTCTCTGACTGTGACGATACAACGGCAGGAGGGAATAATGAGGGGTGACACTGGAGTGATTTGATTATTGTCTTCTAATTGAGCCTGATGTGGCACAGATGTGGATCCAGAGTAATGGTGGGGTACAATGGAAGATCAGGGAAGGAAGAAGGTTGGAGAGAAAAAAAACAGTACTCTTGTGGATTAAAAAGCCAAATTTTCCTCATCACAGCAAATATGACCAGTTTCACAGTTTGGTTCTAATGAATACCCAGATGGAGTTTTAAGGTTGCTTTCTACAAACACAATGATCAATAACTAAATCTGCAACACAAACGCAGTTATGCTGAGCTGTAACATCTGCAGCTGTTTATTGTTGTCCAGTAATCAGCTGTTGGGAGGTGTGCCACACAACCACATCAACAGCAACACCGAGTTCAACATGGAAAATTCTCCTAATGGAAAATTCACGGCATGAAGGAAACAACAACAGCTGCTCTTTGATACTATGCAGCAGAGGCCTACAGAATAATGACTTCCAACCTCAAGGCAATGGAATAAAATGGAAAATGAGAGCATTGACCCGAGTAAAGGATAAGGTGCATGTTTAAATGAGAAGCTATTGGAATAATAACGTTACCAGTAACAGGTGGTTATGCAGCACCGTAGCCTGTGCGATATGTATGATTGTTTCTACACTGAGTACAGAAATTCCAATATTGAAGCAAAAATATAATTACAATCCAGTCGAGTTGTCACAAATAGGTGACATGGCATCAGATCTGAAGACATCTAGCGAAGGTAAATTTGCTAACGGATGTGACAATCATCACAGCCTTTGACAATTTTCAAAGCATCCTGCAAATAATCCTTTAATCAGAAGTTCTTGCAATGGCACCAGGACACAACAACACAGAATTTAACTTCTTCCATGTAGCTTTGAAGGCCTGCATATGTTATGGATCATGACAATCTAATTGCTGTTCAAGGTGTTTGATGAGAAGAACATTTTCAGTCTCATTTATCAGGATCCATTTGCTTTGATTAAACTTTCATTCAGTTCCTAATGGAAGTCCCACAATAACACAAATGTCAGCCCTCTTACTGCAACTCTTTTCTCCTTCACAGCTAAATAAATGAAGCTTGCTCCAAAAAATGTGCGTGCACACACACACAAATCTAATTGCAACCATGCTGGTTCACAGCAACAGCATCTCCATCGACACAGAGTGTCTTTCCTTAGCAGAGCTTTGTGAAAATTGGGTCAGATGAGTTTGTTTACTGCTAATCAATGTCCTTGGACACACTTTGGGGCTCTTTACCTGCTGTCTGTTCCACTCTTAGGAATACTTCTTTATTCAGACCCAGACCAAACCCCAGAAGCTCTCATTTTAGTCTGAGCTTTGAGAGAGAAGTGTAGGCACTAGCATTGAAAATCAATTGCCATAGTTATTGTCTAATAGAGTTTGAAAAGTTGGCTGCGAGGGTCAACTTGTTGCCAGAATTTGGCGCTTGTAACAGAACTGTAAATAGAATAAAAAAATCCTGTAATTGACAAACATATAACCAATGACCACCGATTGCAAAAAGCACCATCACACTGTTGGTCAGCTGAAGAAACTGACCACATGATGTCACAGAGAGGGACAAACTCATAAACAAGTGCTAAGTGCGACATCGACTGTTGACGTTGACATCACTTCTCGTCATTAGTCACTGTACCAACAGGAGACGTTTACTTTGGTGCAACACTGTTGTCTTTTGCATGTGGATGCCACATATCACCATGGGTTACCACAGACCTGTTATGGCACACTTTACAGGCAGATGGTGTCTCTCAAAGGATGACAGATGAGGACCACAAACCTTTATAGACTAGACAAGAAAGAAAATAAACCTATTGTGGTCAGGAGAGCTTCATTGATTTCTTTGTAGAAAAAAAAAAAGACATTATTGAGTCGCTCAAGAAGCAAGACATTTCCACACAACTACATTCCTGTGCCGTTAAGCTAACACTGTAAAATCCAATACTATTTTGGATTTCAGCCACTGGTGATCACTATGTTGAAGCCATGCTATCATTTTCCTAAAGCTTCCAAACCGGCATTCGACCATGATGCTGACACTGCGTGACTTCCGAATAAAAATATACTTGTCCAAATGGTTTGGCAGATCTCTCGGGTTAGGAACAGACAGGTTTGACAGCAGGCTTTTCAGTGAAATTCTCTCAGATAACACTTTTGTTTTCTCGGATCAGCCATGTGCAATCAGTATTTGGAATGATACTAAAAAAATGGTTTTTGATGACATGGCCGATGCCAATATGGAACTAATATTTTCAAGATAATACAAGAAATAACTAAGAATAATCCAGTGAGTCGTGTATAAGCTGCATTACAGTTTTGGCCATGAAGAGTGCTATCAAATACTAAAACCAGAGATATTTGCCGAGTTCATTCTATAATCATTGATGATTGCCCGTTATGTAACTCTTTGAAGTTACAGTAGATAGCAGTGTGAATGTCTGGGGGTTTCCAGTCGTGAGGAGATATTTGGTGATAGAGTTATCTTGTGCCTCATTAACATTTTTTCTCTATCGCCTCTGATACGTGTAGCACGGAGTTGGAATAAAGACAGAGAGCGGCACATTAAGAGAGAGGCAAAGAGAGAGACGACAAGCAGACAAAAGCACACGTGGATAGTAGAGAGAGAGAGAGAGAGAGAGAGAGAGAGACAGCAGTGAAATGCTTCAGTGAGATGTGACACAGTGATAACCCTGCCTCGCTCTCCACTCCTGAGGCTCTTCGTGCTCTGCCTCGCCAACACATCAAAGCAGGGCTTCAAAGTGGGATGAAGTAGCTTCCATCACTTTTTAAGTCAACAAAACATGACACACACACACACACCAGTCTAGAATCCTAAATCATCAATATTGTATTTGTGGTAACTTCCAGGAAGCCCTCTGATATCACAATCCATGAAAAGCAAACACACTGGGTAGCTACCACACAGCAGAAAATATCTGTTAAAACAGCAGCAGGTCATTTGGAGATTTGGGAGTGCAATTTGGAGGTGTACGATTTATTCAAATCTGAATAAAGAATGCCTGGCAAAGTCAAAATCCAACAAGCTTTCGAGCACATAGCAAAACAACTGAAAGTTATGTTGATGGTATCGGTGACATTAATGACAAAAATGATATTGATTAAAAAAGACGATAATGAACAGCGAACCAGTTGCACAAGCATGTAAACAAACACATAGTAGATAAATAAGTCAATGAGCTCACCAGAAAGCAGTTGAAGATGACATAGAGGATGAGCATCCACAGGTACCTATAGCCCATATGGAGTCCAGCCCACAACCAGATCAGGGAGATGAGCAGGAACAGGTTGAGGACCAGCGGCACCTCTGGAGATAAGATAACAACAGAGGGAGGATTAGTCAGTGTGTAAAACATTAAATACAATACACAACTGAATTAACTAAGTTTATGACTGCTGTAAAATCCAGTTGATAACCTTCTTATTTGTAATATACTAGATGAGTAATGTTTATTATACCTGCTGTATTCTTTGTATGGTTGCGTGCACGCACGCACACACACACGCACATGTATTACTTTGCACAATTTAAAGTTAAACATGATTTAAATGAGTCACACTTCATGCTTGAATCCAGATGTTGATGCATCATCTAGTTTCTGGGTGATATAAAGTATAGCATAATCTTCATTTGTTGCAGTGTTTTTGAACCAAGGGCTGATCACCCCCAACAGCGGGGCAGCAAGATGAGAAGGTTGGGGCGTTAGAGCCAGGAGTGGGCCTCTGTAGCTGTTTAATGAACCAGTTCTCACAGCATTGGTGTACAGAGCCGTTTCTGCTCCAAAAACTCTTAATGAGTCCAAGTGGTCTACACGTGGACTCTGATTAATGCCCAAAATAGTGACTGCTGTACACTGCTGAGAGCAGAAACATAAAGTTGGCTGAGAAGACCTGAACCCCACACACACACACACACACACACACACCGTCATGTAGGCTATGCCAATAAGCAAGCACACATGCACGCTTGCACTCAGGGCTGTGCTCCCATTTTCCCCACTCAGGGCTTCATCTGCTGAGCATTTGCAGTGCCACTTATGCCGATACTGATCTCAGAGCCAGCGTGCACAGTCTTTTTGTTTGTGGAAATGGCATAGACAACTGGCTTATTCAGCATGTTAAGCGACATTTATATGAACTGTATATTTTATGGGGCGGCAAGTATACAGCAGTAATTAGCATGCCCTAAATATGTAAGTATGTACCGTATGTAAAAGAAAATATAGCCCTAAAAACACATGCAATCCAAAACATTGCCACAAAAGCATACCTCCTGCTAAAATTCTCACTATTTCTCCTGCATACTGTATACAATCTACATACACCACACTTTACACGGCATGCAGAAAAAAAGACAAACAGATCTTCTGTATTTGGACTGTGTCAAGTATCTCTAAGATAAGACAAGACCACCAAGAGGTCTTTCTGCATGTGTTTCTAAACTTAGCTCTCCTGTAGCAACTAGCGTCACTGGTACCCCACTTTCTGTCAGGACTGATGCACCACATACATACAGTATATCAGGCTGCACAAGTCTGCGCCTCAGACTTTATCTATAGACGTAAGGACAGATAAATTGATATTCCTTTCAACCATTGCCCCTTGTACTATTCATCATTCATGAGAGTTCAAGAGAACAACCTCAAATAAACCTGAATTAAGGCCACTGACGTATCAGCTCATGGTGTTCCTCTCAGCTTGTTCTTTTATAAGAACAGCAAATTAGGGGCCGAACAAAATGAGCACTGCCAATCAGGAGTCAATTGTCAAGAGTGAGTCATTGCAACAGAGCGAGAGCAAAGGAAAGAGAGAGAGCGAGAGACCTGCTAAATAAAACAGATCATTACCAGCTTGTTTCCTTCAGGAGGAAATAATGAAGCACAACATGATGGAAGCAGCTGTTGAAACAAGCCAAAACACTGTCTATTTTTTAAAGGATGTGGTCCTTATAAAGCAGATAGTTTATGGTGAGAATGGAAAAAGAAGAGGCTGCATTTGATCAATAAACTTTATAGCCTGCTTTTTCAGTGTTGAACCAACCAGATGGCTACAGTAAAGTATATAATGTAGGACAAAGAAAGTGCGAAGACTTCCATAGGAATATAGGTATATGGTAGAATGAGATGAGGAGAACAAGGTGCTAGACCATATAATGACTTATAACTCAGGGTGAGAACTTTAAAATCAGCTCTAGTTTATATGGGCAGTAAATGGAGATTTATTGTTTTGGTTAGATTCTTGCAGTAGTGTTGGACAAGTTGCAGGATATTGATAGATGATTGGGCCAGGCAAAAGAAAAGGAAATTACAATAATTATGCCACAAGAAGATGAATGCATGGATCAAAATCTCTGTATCAGATAATGAGAAAATGGGTGGATTCTGGCTTTATACGAAGATTGCGAAAAACTAACATGACAGTAGAACTGATGTGGGATTCAAGGGACAAGGACGGGTTGAATATGACACCAAGACTTTTTTATTATTTTGCGCTGAGAGATTAGACAACCATCAAGACACAGAGAGACATCTTTAAATTTATGTCTGTGTTTGGCTCATCCAATAATAAACATTTTGGTTATGTCTGTGTTTAACATTATAAAGTTTGAAGACATCAAGTTCTTAATTTCATGTGAAGATTTGAGATATCGTAATGTACATCTGCATATCATTAGCATAGCAATGAAAATGAACCCCATAATTAAGAATATTACCTAATGGCAACATATATATATATACATATACACACACACATATATATACATATATATATATACACACACATATATATATATACATACATATATATATATACATACATATATATATATATATATATATACACACAACATATGTATACGCACACACACATATGTATATACATATACACACACACATGCATATGTATATACACACACACATGCATATGTATATACACATATACATACACATACATACACATATATATACACATATACACATATATATACATATACACATATATATACATATACATATACACATATATATACATATACACATATATACACATATACGCATATATACATACACATATATATATATACACACACACATATATATATACACACACACATATATACACACACATATATATACACACACGTATATATATATACACACACACGTATATATACATATACACACACATATACATAA